>CATNWA010006228.1:0-11796 GCA_951230385.1 Staurois parvus | reverse complement strand
AGCTTTTAAAGCCCAACTCCTACCATTATTTTCTTTTTTTGTTTTTTTTAAAGTTACAATTTTTATTAGGTTTGTATTTTTTTCTGGTGACCCACTAACAGCGTATGTTAATACAAACTCTATTTTTTATTTTTTTTAGAGAGTTTGTTTAGCATACGCTGTTAGTGGGTTGTAGAAAAAAAATACAAACCCAAATAAAAATTGTTACTTTAAAAAAAAAAAAAAAAAAAAAAACCTAATAAAAATTGTAACCTTAAAGAAAAAAAAAAAAAAACTACAAAAAATTGTCTCTAAAACAAAACAAAAAAAAACCCCCAATAAAAATTGTAACTAAAACAAAACAAAAATAAAAATTGTAACTTTAATAAAAAAAAACAAATGAATAAAAATTGTAACTTTAATAAAAAAAACAAATAAAACAAAAAACAATAAAAAATTGTAACTAAAAAAAAAAAAAATTGTAACTATAATAAAAAAACAAATGAATAAAAATTGTAACTTTAATAAAAAAAATCCTAATAAAAATTGTAACTTAAGAAAAAAAAATTGGTTGGAGTTGGGCTTTAATTAGCATTGTAGGTTTGAACTGTAATGTTCCATTACTGTATACAGTTTTCTCAAGCAAATCTTTTTCGTAATCTTTTGTAAGGGGTCCGCTTAAGGGGAGTTGGGAAAAGCTTCATGCTCCAATAGACCAGCTTTTAAAGCTCAATTCCTACCATTTTTTTTTTTTTTTTTTTTTTTTTAAAGTTACAATATTTATTAGGTTTGTATCTTTTTTTCTGTGACCCACTAACAGCATATGTTAAATACAAACTCTATTTTTTCTTTTTTTTTAGAGAGTTTGTTTTAGCATACACTGTTAGTGGGTCGTAGAAAAAAATACAAACCCAAATAAAAATTGTTACTTTAAAAAAAAAAAAACCTAATAAAAATTGTAACCTTAAAGAAAAAAAAAAACTACTAAAAATTGTAACTAAAACAAAACAAAAAAAAGCAAAATAAAAATTGTAACTAAAACAAAAGAAAAACAAATAAAAATAGTAACTTTATTAAAAAAACAAATGAATAAAAATTGTAACTTTAATAAAAAAAAAAAACCTAATAAAAATTGTAACTTAAGAAAAAAATAAAATTGGTTGGAGTTGGGCTTTAATTAGCATTGTAGGTTTGCACTGTAATGTTCCATTACTGTATACAGTTTTCTCAAGCAAATCTTTTTCGTAAGGGCCGGCTCACACTACAGAAACGCAGTCCAGATGTGTTCCGGATGTATTTTTGCATGCACTTTTTTACGTGTTTTGGTGCATTTCGGTGCAGTTTTGATGCATTCCAGTCGGTTTTTTATGCATTCCAGTTCCTTTCTTCCCTCTTTTCCTTCAATTTAAATAGGGACATGTGCATTCCAGTGCATTTTTGATGTGTTTTGTTATGCGGTTTACCGCGTTCCAGTACAGTTCTGTGCAGCCTGTTCTACTTTTTTTTCTGTAACTGGAACTGCAAGCACTGATGTGAACTATGACATTGACAACCATATCTCCTACTTTCTATGCATTTTGGATGCAGAAAAAAAGCAACTGAAACGCATGTAGTGTGAACTGGCCATAAACCCTAAGCTGCGGCTTTGCAGGCCTATCAACTAGGCAGTTCAGCAACCAACTGAAGGAGCTTGCACACCAAGCTGACAACACTGCTGCTAACTGCGAGGCAACAGCTTAGCGTTGTCAGCCTTCAACAAGAAGTGCTATTCCTTGGAACTCTCTCTAGTAAGGAACTTTGCAGCACATTCCCAATAAATAATTTTCTTAGAGAGTATCACCAAAAAAAGAAAAATATTTGTTAAAGACATTGTCCACTTTAGACTGTTTTTGTTGTTTTAACTAGGTATTAGTATAGCTGTATTCCCTGTGCCGTTTGTTTGCCTTACCTTGTAATGATGGGCTCACAGTTTGTAGTGTCACGGCTGATCGATTCCCGTGTCCATGTATTCATTCACCTAGCTTGTCCCCATTCACCAAAAGGACATGCAATGTTCTTGTTTTGGGTCACACAGGAGCCGGCCATGCCTCTCCATTTCTCTGTATTGCATTCCAAATGTGGGAGTGCCAGAATGATGAAACCGCACTGCTTTCCTTCATTGCTCTGCCTGCTTTTGCCAGTTTTAGGTTTTATTACTAGTTTTTATCGGCAGAGCACTAAACAAAGTCCCAGGGATTGTGGGATATGTAGTGTCTTCACAGGAAGTGTCAGTTCTCACACTACAATCCCTGACCCTCGACAAGCTGTCATCTCTCCTTCAAACCCTTTTTTTTTATAAACGAATGTCATACTTACCTGCTCTGTGAAGTGGTTTTGCACAGAGCGGCCCAATCCCCCAATTTCTCGGGTCCCCCGCTGGCACTCCTGGCCCCTCCCTCCTGAAAAGTGTCCCCACAGCAAGCATTGGCTCTCTGGCTGTGATTAACAGCAGCAGGAGCCAATGGCAATCGTTCACATCGTTGGATCGAGATAGGGCTCAGGAAAGCATTGGGGGTTGCACACAGAGGTTTTTGAATACAATGCATGAAGGTAGAAAAAGCTTAAGGCTTCATGCACAGTGGACATTTTCACAGCTGCTCCTAGGGGAGTCAAGTATTCTTTATTCACTGCATCTGAACTCTCCTGCATGTTATCCTATTATTATTATACAGGATTTATATTATTATACAGGATATATATTATTATTATTATACAGGATTTATATTATTATACAGGATATATATTATTATTATTATACAGGATTTATATTATTATTATTATTATTATAATACAGGATTTATATTATTATTATTATTATTATACAGGATTTATATTATTATTATTATTATACAGGATTTATATTATTATTATACAGGATTTATATAGAGCCAACAGTTTGCTCAGCACTTTACAATATAAAGGGAGACAATACAGCAACAAAACAGTTCAATACAAGAGGGATAGGAGGGCCCCGCTCCTTGGAGCTTACAATTTAAGAGGGAGGGGCTGGTGGGTCAGGGCTGCTGACAGAAGCCACAGGGCCCTATATAGCAAACCTGAGAGGGCCCCCCCCCCCAAAAAAAAAAAACACAGTTTACTAGGCTTCAGTTATGAATGAACACAGTGTGTGATCAGTACCGGTCACTTATTGTGTTCATTCTGGAAAGGAAGGGGAAATCATTAGAACCGATCACCTGTGTGACTCTCTCTAGAGCAGCTGAGCCAGCGGGATGGAGAGGAGAAGAAGCCAGCTTTCAGATGTTGCAGAGAGAGCCATACAGGGGATCGGTTCCAGTAACTGCCCCCCACGCTGTGCTGATCACTTTCCCTGCCACATCTGATGCACTTAGCTGACTGGGATCCCCTCCGTACAGGACGACTGGTGGTACCCCCTTATCCACGGCCCTGCTGGTGGTACAAATGGAAATAACTGTGGGGGATGAACTGATAGGAGAAATAGTATATTTGGTTATTAGCTGAGAGAGGATCAATTTTCAGGGAGATCAATTTTCAGGGATCGCCTAAAAAGTGGGCAGAGTAGGTGATAGTAGGTGATTAGGGTATAGAGTTCCTGAGGATGGGGGAGGCTCTGGAGAAGTCCTGGAGACGAGCATGGGAGGAGGAGACAAGGGAGCAAGAGAGCAGGAGGTCGTGCGAGGAGCGGAGAATACGGTTTTGGTGGTATTTGGAGACAAGATTGCTGATGTAATTTGGGGCAGAGTTATCAATGGCTTTATATGTTATTGTTAATGTTTTGAATTTTATCCGCTGGGCAATGGGAAGCCAGTGGAGGGATTGGCAGAGAGTGGTGGAGGCCAGTGGAGGGATTGGCAGAGAGAGGTGGCAGATACAGAACGGTTAGTAAGGTGGATGAGTCTGGCCGCAGCATTCATGATAGACTGGAGGGGGGATAGCCTGCGATGAGGTCGGCCAATGAGGAGGGAGTTACAATAGTCAAGGCGAGATATAACAAGGGAGTGAATAAGTTGCTTAGTGGTTTCCGAGGTTAGGAACGGCCGTATCTTGGAGATGTTGTGGAGGTGAAGTCTACATGATTTGGACAGTGATTGGATCTGGGGGTGAAAGGACAGATGGGAGTCTAGGATTACACCTAGTACCCTGGCATGAGGGGAGGGAATGATGGTTGTAATATTGATCTTGATGGAGAAGTCAGGGGAGGGGGCACGGGCTGGGGGGAATAGTAGGAGCTCAGTTTTAGATCCTATGTGTCCATGCACACATAAGATTTTAGCAGGATGCCAGGGCATCCTCCAGCAGCTGCTTTTTGGCTGAAGAACCACTTGATGCACTTAAAAACGCAGGTAAAATGCCTAAACGCACTTAAAACGCTAGGCGTGTTTAGCGCTCAAGTGTTCATTTAATTCAATGGCCAGAATACATGATTTTTTTTCCGGCCAACAAAATTAACACCCAAACTTAAACATGTGTAAATGCATGTAAACGTGGTACACACGTTTTCGTGTCCAAAATGCTGCTTACTTCTAAGGGAGTTCAAATGGAAGTAAATGCATTGGAAACGAATTAATCCATTCCGGAGGTCAGAAAAAAGTTAAAAAAAAGTTTTATCTGTTCAAAACTCTTTACAAAGTGCACTTTAAAGGCATAAATACTGTACAGGGACATGATTAAAAAAAAAATCGTAAATGTATTAAAAACTAATTCAACTCGTAAAAAAAAACTAATTAATCCGTTTCCGGAGGTCAGAAAAATGTAAAGAAAAAGTCTTTTATCTGTTCAAAACTCTTTATAAAGTGCTCCATGCCACCATCAAACCCGCCCCGCAGGTCAGAGTACTTGGTGTCATTCTGGACTCCAACCTATCCTTCCATCTCCAAGTCCAATCTTTAACAAACTCGTGCAGACTCCACCTCCGCAACATCGCCAAAATCCGCACGTTCCTAACCCCAGAAACCACTAAACAGCTCATCCACTCCCTCATCATATCACGACTCGACTACTGCAACTCCCTCCTCACTGGCCTGCCTCGCCACAGGCTATCCCCGCTTCAGTCCATCCTGAATACGGCTGCCAGACTCATCCACCTTACCAACCGCTCCGTTTTTGCCACCCCCCTCTGCCAATCCCTCCACTGCCTTCCGATTGCCCAACGAATCAAATTCAAAATGCTAACACTGACGTACAAAGCTGTCCATCATACTGCCCCAAACTACATCACCGACCTAATATCCAAGTACCACCCTACATACACTCTCCGCTCCTCACAAGACCTCCTTCTCTCCAGTTCCCTGGTCTCCTCCCATGCTCGCCTCCAGGACTTCTCCAGGGCATCTCCCATCCTCTGGAACTCCCTACCCCAATCCATCAGACTATCACCTACTCTTCTCTCCTTTAGGCACACCCTAAAAACCCACCTCTTCAGGGAAGCCTACCCCACCCTCTGCTAACTGCCGATCTCCTCCACTCTTCCTACCACTCCATCCCCCACAGCTTTTCCTCCTGTACCACCATCCCCTCCCTCCTAGATCGTAAGCTCCAAGGAGCAGGGCCCTCGCACCCCTTGTGTATTGCATTGTATTGTTATTGTACTGTCTCATGTATTGTCTCCCATTGTAACGTACAGCACTGAGCGAACTGTTGGTGCTTTATAAATACTGTGTAATAATAATTTTAAAGGCATAAATACTGTACAGGGATATGACTAAAAATTAATTCGTAAATGCATTGAAAACCAATTAATCTGTTCCGGAGGTCAGAAAAAGTAAAAAGAATTTTTAGCTGTATAAAGTGCACATTAAAAGGCATAAAAGAACATGATTAAAAAAAAAAAATCGAAAATGCATTGAATAACAATTAATCCGTTTCGGAGGTCGGAAAAAAGTAAAGAAAAAGTCTATTATTATTTATTTTATTTATACTTTTATTTATTTATTATTTATTCAAAACTCTTTATAAAGTGCACTTTAAAGGCATAAAAACTGTACAGGGATATGATTAAAAATTAATTCATAAATGCATTGAAAACCAATTAATCCATTCCGGAGGTCAGAAAAAAAGTCAAAAAAAGTTTTATCTGTTCAAAACTCTTTATAAAGTGCACTATAAAGGCATAGTACTGTACAGGATATCGTATGTACTCTCCAGCGCCTCAGGATATGCACAGCCAAAAGGGAAGCCAAAAGGTACCAGGACAGCGACAACCAAACGAAATGCTTCAGGGGTGCAGCCCTCCTCAGACGGGGAAATCAGCCACTGGATAGAGAGAAAACAGGTGGCGCACACACCTAGTGCATTATCCAAGGTTTATTGTGGGAGTGAAAGAATAATAAAAACATACTCACAGACGAAGCATGTATCTAAAAAGCATAGAAAAATGACAATGGCCACAACGGCAGGCAAGGTGTTCTCACTGTCAGTGCGGTCAAATTCTGACGCGTTTCGGGGACGAATCCCTTTCCTCAGAGCTGATGGCCAACCTCTGATGCTGATGTATGATGAATGGAAAGTAAGAGTCTTGCTGTTGATGCCTGAGTGGGATGGGAACCTGCCGTTGTGGCCATTGTCATTTTTCTATGCTTTTTAGATACATGCTTCGTCTGTGAGTATGTTTTTATTATTCTTTCACTCCTACAATAAACCTTGGATAATGCACTAGGTGTGTGCGCCACCTGTTTTCTCTCTATAGTACTGTACAGGGACATGATTAAAAAAAAACAAAAAAACTCGTAAATGCATTGAAAACCAATTAATCCATTCGTATTGCGAAAAAAGTTTGTAAACCGAGGCATTATTTTCATTGGTGAGCCAAAAATTACGTTAACCGAGGTATGCCTGTACTTGCAAAAAAAATGTGCATTTATTATTTTTGTCTAAAAGGTGAACTTATCCTTTAAGATGCAACTTTCCTGCTACTACTGAGAGTTTACATTGCAGTCTATGGTACTCAAGTCGCATGAAAGTCGCATCAAAGTAGTGCAGGTTCCTTTTTTTAAAGTTGCTGCGACATGAAGTCACATGTCGCAGCAGGGAAGTCAGGCGACTTTGTGTTCAAAATCGCATGACAAATGTGAATGAAGCCTCAAACCTCTTACAGACACTTTCATCGCCGCCCCCCCATCCATGGGCACATACAGTCAATTATTGTAGCGACAGGCCCAGGGGCGTACTGACCATTTGGAAACTCAGGCACTGCCCTAGGGCCTGGGGTCAGTAGGGGGCCCCATGAAATGCCCCTGGTACCTTTTATAGGTTTTTTTGAGTGTGGGCAAGGACACAGGGGCCCCATGATCCCTTATTGCCCGGGGGCCCAATGAGTTGTCAGTCCACCCCTGGACAGGCCTATAAGAGAACAGAGGAAATCACGGAGGCCGCTACGTACTTGGCATAAGCCTTCTCCACCAAGGCACACCACAGTTCATTCTTCTCATTGGAATGGCAGTAGATGAGCTCATTATTGATCGTCGGGAGTCTGTCATCGATCACCACGTCCACCCACTCCCCGAACCGCCAGAAATGGAAGTGAAAGATCCCGCAGTAATTTTCAGGCTTTTCCGCGGTCCACTCCTGTTCCTTCCAGTTGGGAATCACCTGTGTGCACACAGAGGAGGATACGAGGTTAGCACATGCAGCAACTGGGCAACAAAATGACAGGGGAACAAAAATGGCTGCTGAGACGCCAACGAGAATTCCATTATTTGTCGCTGCGTTTTCAGCGGTCAACCCAATATGCTGCACCAGAAGTCCACGTTATAGAAATACTCTGTGTATTAAAGCTGGACGTCAGGTAAACAACTAAATACACAAGTGAAAACACGAAAGTCTAGGTTCACACCTATGCGTCTTCCGTTGTGTTTTGCAGAAACGCACAGCAGTCCCTTTAACATGATTTCCTATGGGACACGTTCACATCTCCACGTTTTCACCCGGGGCGGTTTTTTGAAAGGGTCAGGGACTGTTTTAAACACAAGGCATTGCGTTTTTGGTTCAATAGACTTCAATGAAGATGCTGCAGAAAAGCGTTTTTGATGCGTTTTAGCCCTGGTTCACACTGATGCGGTGCAGAATTCGCAGCGTTTTCAATGCGGATTCCGCAAAGCATTAGAATCGCACCCCATTCATGCAAATCGCTGCGGGTGTGTCCGATATTCTCATCGTGTGTACGTGTAAGGCTGGCCATACATGTGCAGATTTCAGTCAAGAATATTAGTTTCAAGAATATTCATTTGATTTTCTAATCGTGAAGCTGGCCATACACGCATAGATTTCATTTGAGAATTTTCGTTTCAAGAATATTTGTTTGATTTTCTAATCGTATTCTTGTTTTTAAATTTGAGTTTAAGCCCAGGTTTACACTGATGCGGTGCGGAATTTGCAGCGTTTTCTGTGCAAATACCACACCACATCAGAATCGTACCCCGTTCATGCGAACTGCTGCGGGTGTGTATGTTAAGACTATTCTATCAGTGTCCAGCAGAGCACTAGTTAAAGCTTGTAGGAGTTTTTTATTTTCCTCTGACTGTCGTATGAGACTACATAACCCCTGACCCTCTCTCTGGACAACGCTGATTGGGCCTGTGCTGATCACATGCACTCTCGCAAAAAAAAAAAACAAAAAAAAACACACTGGCAATACACAAACTGAGCATGTGCAGCTTGCCCCCAAAGCTCTGTTCTATCAGCAGATGTATTGGGGACAGTAGAAAGGGAGGATCAGAGAAGACCGGATCAAACAGCATTTTTACACAATGCGGAGGATTAACCCCTTAGGTTCCGCATTAATAGTAGGTTACATGGTTTCCAATGGCATAGTTCACACCAGTGCGTTCCAGTTGCAGAAAAAAAAAAAAGTTTCTGAACTGTACTGGAATGCAGTAAAATACACCAAAACACACGTCCTTATTTAAAGTGTTACTAAACCCAGGACCCTGCATTCCCTATATATGATCTCCTAGGACCCTGCATTCACTATATCTGGTCTCCCCGGACCCTGCATTCACTATATCTGGTCTCCCAGGACCCTGCATTCACTATATCTGGTCTCCCCGGACCCCGCATTCACTATATCTGGTCTCCCCGGACCCCGCATTCACTATATCTGGTCTCCCCCCCGGACCCCGCATTCACTATATCTGGTCTCCCCGGACCCTGCATTCACTATATCTGGTCTCCCTGGACCCTGCATTCCCTATATCTGGTCTCCCTGGACCCTGCATTTACTATATCTGGTCTCCCCGGACCCTGCATTCACTATATCTGGTCTCCCTGGACCCCACATTCACTATGTCTGGTCTCCCCGACCCTGCATTCACTATGTCTGGTCTCCCCGGACCCTGCCTTCACTATATCTGGTCTCCTAGGATCCTGCATTTACTATATCTGGTCTCCCCGGGCCCTGCATTCACTATATCTGGTCTCCCACAGTACACACAACATGGAAATGCTATTATTTTAGTAAAAAATAAACTGCTAAATACCTTTTCTCATCAATAGTATATCGCAGTGTCCAGCCGAGCACATGTTAAAGCTTGTAGGAGGAGTTTTCATTCTGCTCTAAGAAGATGCAGAACCCCTGACCTTTGTCTGGACAGTGCTGATTTGCCCTGTGCTGATCACATGCTCTCTCCTAATAAAAAAAAAAAACCTCTCTAGCAATACACACCAAACAAAGCATGTGCAGAGCAACTCCACACTATGTGTCTTATCAGGAGATAAGAGGGGGGCACTGGAAGAAGAAGAGGATCAGAGAAGACAGGATCCAACAGCGTTTTTACACAATACAGAGGATGCAAAAGCATGCTTGTTATGTTATGCTTGTTATACTCACTGTGGAACCTAAGGGGTTAATCCCTTAGTTCCACAGTGAGTATAACAAGCATGCTTTACTGCATATACAGACTGATTTTACTGTTGTGGGTTTGAAAGCACCGCATGATGTCTCTGCAAAAGTTGCAACTTATCACAGTCTTATGTGCAGTGAGAACATCCTCTGATCATAACACCTCGCAACAAAGTCTGTATTTAATGTTCTCCTACTAAGAACCCCAGCTGACGATCCATTATATAGTGTGCGTTGATTACCACCAAAGTGCCATTAATGGAGATCGGGAGACGGCTATTAACCATCCTGCTTACAGCCATATGCCACTGAAGTGCACTATCTGTGCAGCATACGCAACGTTTTTAGCAGCCCTTAAGTGCTCAGATCACGGATGTTCCATAATTCCATCCACCGCACGTGCAATGCTGTCCTCTTCTTTACTGCACACTGGACCATCCCATGCTTTGCAATGTAGTAAAATCCCGGCATTAAGATTGAGATTCCCCCTTAAAGGATCGTCTTTCTCCTTTTCCTCACATAAGGTGTATATATAGGGCAGTGATGGCGAACCTTTTTGAGCCCGAGTTTTGTTTTTTTGAGTGCCCAAACTTCAACCCAAAACCAACTTATTTCTTTCAAAGTGCCAACACTGCAATGAAACCTGAATATCGAGCTTTTGGTTTAGAAAAAACAACTCGTACAGTAGTGCAAACTAATTAACAGTACAGGGATGACCAGAGACTGCGGACACAGTACAGGGATGACCAGAGACTGCGGACACAGTACAGGAGATGACCGGAGACTGCAGACAGTACAGGGATGACCAGAGACTGCAGACAGTACAGGGATGACCAGAGACTGCAGACACAGTACAGGGGATGACCAGAGACTGCAGACATAGTACAGGAGATGACCAGAGACTGCAGACATAGTACAGGGGATGACCAGAGACTGCAGACATAGTACAGGGATGACCAGAGACTGCAGACATAGTACAGGAGATGACCAGAGACTGCGGACATAGTACAGGAGATGACCAGAGACTGCGGACACAGTACAGGAGATGACCAGAGACTGCAGACATAGTACAGGGGATGACCAGAGACTGCGGACACAGTACAGGAGATGACCAGAGACTGCAGACATAGTACAGGGGATGACCAGAGACTGCAGACACAGTACAGGGATGACCAGAGACTGCGGACATAGTACAGGAGATGACCAGAGACTGCGGACAGTACAGGGATGACCAGAGACTGCGGACAGTACAGGGATGACCAGAGACTGCGGACACGGTACAGGGATGACCAGAGACTGCGGACACAGTACAGGGATGACCAGAGACTGCGGACAGTACAGGGATGACCAGAGACTGCGGACAGTACAGGAGAAGACCAGAGACTGCGGAAAGCACAGGGATGACCAGAGACTGCGGACAGTACAGATGACTGCTGACCTTTGGGGAGGGAGGGGAGCGGGTACCTGAATTTGACAGGTACCCGCTCTTACTTCCGCAGAGTTTTTTTTTTTATCTTACCTGTTCTTCCTCTATCCAGCCGCGCGCTGTCTTCCCGGCTTCTGTAGTGTGGGCGCTCGTCGGACAGCCGGATGCCCAGTGCGCATGCGCGAGAAGCGCTGCGCTTTGTGATTGGTCCGGCGGCTTCTGGGATCTGTCATGTGTCCCAGGTACCGCCTTACCATTCACAAAGAGCACTGCTTCTTGCGCATGCGCACTTGGGACCGGCTGTCACGCACACTACAGAAGCTGGGAAGACAGCGCGCCGCTGGATAGAGGGACAGGTACGGTCCCACTGCAGAGCTGAGCGGCCGGCCCGGGATTCTGACACGGCGGCGGTGGAAATACCGGACCGGCCGCTCTATATTCGCTCCATAAGACGCACTGACATTTTCCCCCCTTTTTTGGGGGAAAAAAAGTGCGTCTTATGGAGCGAAAAATACGGTATTCTCTTGGCGTGACCACA
>CATNWA010006227.1:0-11794 GCA_951230385.1 Staurois parvus | reverse complement strand
TAGTGTTACAGTGGATAGTTGATATGATTGAAAAGAATTTGGTAGTGGTTTTAGCATCTAATAATTGATCAGTTTGTTTTGAGATAACGGATAACATACATCAATGATTTTATTGATGATAGAAATGATATTAGATAAATTACTATGAATAAACAATTGATCATAATAATGACTGAGAATGGATAACAAAACATCAATTACGTATTGATTCATGAATTGATAACTTTTGATAATAGATAAAAATACATCAATAATCAATTGATCATAATTAATAACTGTTGAGAATGGATAACATTTCATCAATGGATAACCGATAATTGATTTGATAATATTTGATTTCATATACCTGTTGAAATTGTTGAACAGGATTGATTAATAACTGATAATAGATCAAATACATCAATAAACAAATCGATCATGATTGATAATATAACTGGATGAATTGATTACTTAAACCAATTGATTCATGGTTGATAATAATTGGTAATGGATAGGATACCGAGGTGGTGTGTGTCATTCAGTGTGAATGCTATTGACTTTAAGGGTTAATGTGTGAATAACAAGGATCAAATGGAGAACTGTGTGATAACGTATCATGTGTGCCTCACACTTAGGTTGCACATTGGTCCCTTAATGTGCACGCAGCCTCTCTCCTCCCCCACCCCCCCCCCCCACCCACCACCCCCCCACACGTTCATGTGACCAGCCTGAACTGACATGTGACATGGTGATCCACTCTGAGCGCTGAGCTCAGCCAACAGGAGGGAGTGAGCGTGTGCACAATTCGCTGTGTGCGGGGTGTTGCAGTGCAGCTGAGCCCTCTCCCCTTATTCCTCCTCCACACAAATATGCCAGCACCCTGGAAGCTTCTGTTTCCTTCCAGAACATGTCGCCCGCTTCCTCCTCTTCCTTATATATAAACAAAATATAGAGATTCAGAAGAGCCTCCATGTCCATCTGCACAGAGGACAGAGAGGAGCGCTCGGGGGGCGCACAGACAGCTAGGCGGCTATTAGAGGGAGCCCCGAGCTGGCCACACATGTCATCTGCTATAGGGACTCCCCTGAACCCCAGAAAGATATAATTGTTTCCACCCACATGTGTGTGTGTTGCTAGAGATTGCTCATGCCGTTAGCATCCCACACGTTCACATAGCAGCGACGATCACATCCCAATGATCCACAATTCCACCGATGTGTGTCGGCAACGACATCCGATCGCATCCGCCTATCTACAATGCCCTCTACCGTATCGCATCCTGCCAATCACATCCCACCGAGTCGCATCCTGCCAAATCAACATTCCACACCCGATCGCATCCTGCCCAATCACATCCCACCGATCACATTCCTTGCCAATCGCATCGCACTCCGTTCAATCCCACCGTTCACATCGCACTGATCACATCCCCACCGATCACATTTCCCACACGACGTCGCACTACTGCACACTCACGTGATTCAACATTTCGCACCGATCGCATCGCTGTGCCGATCCGCACATCCCACGGATCCACATCCCACCGAATAACATCCATGGCCAATCGTCCATTCGTGCACCCGATCACCAACCGCACCAATCACACTGCACCTGATCACATTCCCACCGTATCACAATTCGCACCCGATGTGCATGCTGCACCGATCGCATTCCCACCGATCTTCTTCAAAAACCATCCCAGCCGTATCACACCACACTCCTATTCACATCCCACCGATCACATGTGGTGTGTACTCATCGCAATCGCACTATCACACCGATCACACATCCGCACCCTATTACATCCACACCGATCACATCGCCTCCCAATCGCTCATCTGTCACCGATTGCCATTCCCATCACGATCACTTGGCACCGTGTGTGTGTGTGTCATCCCACCGTATTCCACATCGCACCAATCGCATCACAACGATGTGTGTGTGTCCACCACACCTATCAAATCACGCCGATCATCACATTTCCACCAATCACATTGACGCCGATCACATGGGGAGCCAGTGAGCTGCCACATTCACTGCTTTAGAGATCCTCTAGAAACTCCAGAGAAGATACAATTGTTTCCACCACATACTCACTGGCTCTCGAGAACTGCACCACCACCGAGCGCATTTCCATGTGCGATCGCATCGCACCCAAATCACATTCCAGTTCGATCGCATCGCATCGATCCCATTGCACCCCGATCGCATCGCAACCGATCCGCATACCACCGATCACATTGGCGCCTGTTCACAGGGAGCCATTGACCTGACTCACATTCACTGCTGATATGGATCTCCTGAACTTCAGATAGATACCATTGTTTTCCACCCCATACACACTTGCTTGATTGGGTTCCCACTGATCAACATAAACATCCAGAGTCATCGAGTGCATCGATCAACATCCCGCCGTTAACATCCCCATACCAATCGCATCTATGGATCACGAGTCTTCAAGCGCATCCCGATCATACTCAACTGTGAGATGACACTTCACAGCCAGATCCCCTTCGGCCACTATACACAAATCATTGCCGGAGTCACATCCGAGCGCCGATCACATCCCGCCGTTTCACATCGCGCTGATCAGAATTCCCGCCAGATCATCTATCACATACCAAAATCACATCCCCCAATTTACCATCCCCACTGTTCACATCCCCCCACGATTCGCCCATCCCGCCGATCACATCGCACCGAATCAGATCCCCGCCGATCACTCCACACAATCTCCTCCCTTCAATATCGTTCCAGTCCCTGGAGAGGGAGCTGTAATTTTACAACTTGGTCCTAAATTCTGCTAGTCGTGAAAGCCAGCCATATCACACAGCAAGGTAAAGTAGACGAGGAGCAAGAATCTTGTACACGTTTTACTGAATCAGGGAAAGAAACTAGACCATTGGCTGCATTTCTATTAAGGAATAGTGAATATTTTTTTTTCGTTGAATGCCTACAGGAGGAAAACAAGGGTTCAGTTTGACTGATCTCACGCCAGAAAGTCGCCCAAATCAGGCCCTCCAGAACCTTCCATGCTCTAATTCAGGCCCTACCCATAAATTAACAATCCCTGTCCAGATAGGAGACCCCCAATTTTCTCAGTATTGTCTTCAGGGTCCTTGGAAGGGAATGAGGAAGGGGGGGGGGGGCGGGCCCTAAAGGGACCGATCCACCAGTTGGAAATTTTGTCCACCTCCGATCACCAGTGAAATCACATTCTCGTGGTTTAATGAGTACACTCCCCCCATAAAGTTCCCCGTGATGGAGTCAGCCCTCTTGGACCCACCTCTGAAGCGTTCTCCTGCATCAAGTAATATGCTGGAAGCCCTCATGGACCAATCTGATGGCTACTTATGATAGGTCTGTGATGGAAGCCCCTCATGGACCATCTGATGAGTACTTATGATAAGGTCTGTGCTGGAAGCCCTCATCGACCATCTGATGAGGTACTTATGATAAGTCTGTGATGGAAGCCCTCATGGACCATCTGATGAGTACTTCATATCATAAGTCTGTGATGGAAGCCCTCGTTGGACCATCTGATGGGTACATTATGATAAGTCTGTGATGGAAGCCCTCATGGACCATCTGATGAGTACTTATGATAAGTCTCTGTGATGGAAGCCCTCATGGAACATCTAATGAGTGCTTATGACACTAAGTCTCGTGATGGAAGCACCTCATGGACCACCTGATGGCTACTTATGATAAGTCTGTTGATGGAAGCCCTCATGGACCATCTATGGTGTACTTATAATAAGTCTGTGATGGAAGCCCTCATGGACCATCTGATGAGTACTTATGATAAGTCTGTGATGGAAGCCCTCATTCGACCATCTGATGGGTACTTATGATAAGTCTGTGATGGAAGCCCTCATGGACCATCTGATGAGTACTTATATTAAGTCTGTTGATGGAAGCCCTCGGTGGACCATCTGATGGGTATTTATGATAAGTCTGTGATGTATTAGCCCTCATGGGACCAATCTGATGAGTACACCATGATAAGTCTCGTGATGGAAGCCCTCCCACTGGAAGCATCTAATGAGTCCTTATGCTATTGTCTGTTGATGGAAGCCCTCATGGACCACTGATGGCTACTTATGATAAGTCTGACCTATGGAAGCCACTCATGGACCATCTAATGAGAGTGATACTACACCCCCCGCCTTCTCCCTTATCCACCAATTACTACCCTCTGTTCCCAAATCCTCATTTCTTTACCCCCTCTTGCTCCCCTTCACAAACCTGTACATCTCCCCCCACTGCTATCATCTCCCTACTACTGCTCTCTTCACCTCCCAAAATGTCTCTTCCACTCCTCCTTCTCATTTTCCTCTCCTCCGTTCCCAAAATCCATTCACTATATCCCTCTGCCCCTCCCAAACCATTTGTATATTGTGCCCCTCACTGCTTCCTCACCCCTCTATGGCACCTCTCCCACCCTCCTCCTATTACTCCACTCTCCCACTGACCCCAACACCTCCACTATAGTTTCTCACGCTCCTGCACATCCCGCTCCCATGCCACCTTTCTCACCCCTTCTCCTCCTCCTAGCCGCGGGGGACATCTCCCCGAATCCTGGCCCTCCACCTCCCTCACCCGCTCAACACCCTCCCACCTCCACGTCCTACTGCAACCCCCACAACTTAGTATCTGTCCCCCTGCTCCCTAAAATCTCCCCCCCCGTTTTCATGTGCACTCCTGAACGCCCGATCGGTGTGCAACAAGCTTACCGCCATCCACGACCTCTTTGTTTCCCGCTCCCTCAACCTCCTAGCGATCACGGAAACCTGGATCCAGCCCACTGATTCTACCTCCCCTGCTGCACTCTTCCTACGGAGGTCTCACCTGGACCCACTCACCCAGGCCTAACGGTCGTAAAGGTGGTGGGGTTGGTCTGCTCCTGTCACCGCAGAGCACCTTCCGAGTCCTCCCAAACCCCCCCTCCCTATCCTTCTCCTCCTTCGAGGCCCACTGCGCTCCAACTATTCTCCCCCAACCCCCCTGAAGATTGCTGTGATATACCGGCCCTCCTGGATCCATACCCCGCTTCCTGGATGACTTCTCCTCCTGGCTACCCCTTCTTCCTCTCCCTCTGAGCTACCCACCATATATTCTTGGGGATTTCAACATCCCTGTTAACCTCGACAACCCGGACACAGCCCGTCTCCTCCACCTAACCTCCTCCTTTGCACTTGCACAGTGCATACAATCCACCACCCACTCCCCTGCCGACGGAAATATCCTGGACCTTGTCTTCCTCCAACCGCTGCGCTCCCCACAACCTCACTAACACCCCCTTCCCTCTCTCTGACCACAACCTGATCACCTTCTCTATCTCCTCGTCCTCCAACGCCTACCCCTCCAAATGTCACACTACTACCAGCCGTAACCTCCGCAACCTTAACCCTGCCTCCCTCCACTCTGCAGCTGATCAACTCCACGACCGCATCCTCCCCCTGTCCTGCCCCGACTTGGCTTTGACCGCCTACAACAATGCGCTCTCAACAGCCCTCGACTCACTAGCGCCTTTAACCACACGCAACATCAGACCCCGACCGCTCCAGCCCTGGCAGACTGATCACACCAAAACCCTCAAACGACAAAGTCGTGCCCTGGAGCGACTATGGCGCAAAACCAAATCCCAACAAGCCTTCATCCGCTACAAATCTGCCTTCCACACTACACCTCCTCCCTCCATGCTGCCAAACAGGCCTACTTCTTGACCCTCATCAAGGCCCTCTCCTCCAATCCTCGCCGACTCTTCTCTGCCTTCAACTCTCTACTCTCTCCACCCCCCACCTCCACCCAGCACCTCACTCACTGCCCTTGAGATTGCCAATCACTTCAAAAACAAAATTTGACACAATTCGCAAGGACATTGCCGCAACTCACACACCCTCTCAACCCGTCCCCTCTCACACAGCTACCCCCTTATCCCCCCTCCCCCCTCGACATAACCCGCAGGGACTTCGTCGCTGCTCAAACTCCTCTCCAACCCCCTTCACCCTCACTCTGCTACCCCCCTCATCACCCCTCTCCCACGGCCCCACCACTGCTCTGACCTCCTCTTCCACCCCACCCTACATTCCTCATACTGAAGCTCCCCCCAAACACTCCACACCTTTGACCTTACTACCATCGAGGAAGTCTCCAAGATCCTCTCTGATGCCCACCTCACCACCTGCCCCCCTCGACCCTATCCCCTCACAACTCCTACGACCTTCCTCCTCCTCCATCCTATACTACGCGTCCCCTCACCCACATCTTCAATCTCTCCCTCCTCCTCAGGCACTTTCCCCTCCCCTCTGAAACATGCCACATCACCCCCCATACTTAAAAAGCCCTCCCTGGACCCCCAATGACCCGAATCAACCTCAGACCCATCTCCCTGCTCCCATTTACATCTAAAACTCCTCGAGCGCCTATCTACACCCCCCTATTGCTCTCACCTCAACGACAACAACCTCCTCGATCCCCGTACAGTCCGCTGCTTCCGTCCTTTCCCCTACACTCCACCGAAACTGCCTTACTCAAACTCTCCAACGAGCCTGCTAACCGCCAAAGCTAATGGCCACTATTCAGTGCTAACCTACTCCTTGACCTCTCTGCCCTTCGACACAGTCGACCACCCCCTCCTCCTCAAAAAACTACACTACACTTTTTTGATCCTCGTCCGGCCTCAGAGATTCGGCTCGCTCCTCTCTTTCCCCCACAAAAAGTGGCTCTCATCCTACCTGTCACAACGCTCCTTCACGTTACCTAGAATGCTACCACCCGCCCCCTCACTCCCCCTCTCTGTTTGGGGTCCCTCAAGGCTCTGTCTTCGGGCCCCTTCTCTCTCCATCTATACCTCCTCCCTTTGGCCAACTCATACACTCTCACGCTTCAACTACCACCTCTATGCCGACGACACACAAATCTATCTCTCAACCCCCCACCTCACCCCTTGGTCCTCAGCCCGAATCACACACCTACTGAGCGACATATCAGAGATCTGGATGTCGCTCCACTTCCTTAAATTGAACCTCTCCAAAACCGTGTGTAGTTTCTTGTCTTCCCCCCAGCCCGACACCACCCCCCCCATTGATTTCTCCGTCACATCCAACTACGCTACCATCAAACCCCCCTGCAGGCCAGAGTACTGGGTCGTCATTCAGGACTCCAACCTATCCTTCCAGCCCCAAGTCCAATCTTTAACAAACTCGTTTTGCAGACTCCGCCTCCCGCATCGCCAAAATCCCACATTCCTAACCCCAGAAACCACTAATAAACACTCATCCCCCCCCCGTATCATAATCACGTGCTCGGGACTAACATGCAACTCCCTCCTCCACTGGCCTGCACTCGCCGCTGGCTTATCCCCTCTTCAGTCCAGTCCGAAGCAAACACGAGCTCCAGACTCATGTCACCCTTTCCAGTACCGCTTCTGTCTCGCGCCACCTCCCACTCTGCCAATCCCCGCCCCCTGGCTCCGATTGCGCAACGATCGATAATTTCAAAATCCCTTAACCTGACGTTTACAAAATGCTGTGGCACCGATTACTGCCCCCGAACTACATCACCGACCTAATATGCCAAGTACCTCCCCCAGGCACCACACTGCCTCCCACGTCACAAGACCTCCCTTCTCTCTCTACCCCTCCCTGGTCTTCCTCCTCCCCATGCCCGCCTCTCTATGGACTTCTCCAGGGTGTCACCCTATCCTCTTGAACTCCCTGCCCAAACCCATGCGATTATTTCGCACCCTTACTCTCCTCTCATCTTAGTGCACGCCAACTCCTGAAAACCTCATTACTATTAAGGTGGAAGCCTACCCCACCCACCTGCTAACTTGCGTCCCCCCCCCGCCCTTCCCACCCCTCCATCCCGCTACCCCTATTGTGCTCGCCTCCTGTTGCGAACCCCCCTCTCCTGCCTCCCTAGATTGTACCCCCCCTCGAATAGAGGCCCAGTGTGGCCCTTCGAATCCCCTAATTGTTTTTTCGCATTGTATGGTATTGTTTCTGCCCCATTTTTCTGTCCCCTTTTGTAATGTCAGCGCGACGAACTTTTGGCTTTAAAATACTTTATAATAATAAAATAATAATAATAATTCCTGTGATGGAACTCTATGGACCATCTGGGGGAAATTTTAATAAGCGTGATGGAACCCCATGGACCATCTAATGAGTGTTTATGATTCTGTGTGGAAGCCCCAGGGGACCACGAGAGTGCTTAGATAAGTATGGAGGAAGCCCCAGGGACATCTGAGAGTTTTTTATAAATTTTTAATGGAACTTCATGGCCATTGACTATTTGGCGTGTTTTCGGGCCTAATAAATACAAATTTTACTAAAACCCCAGCAAGCTGGTTTCAATGTAAGGGAGGGCCCTTTCTCCATTGACCTTCAAGAAAGGGGGGGCCCTTTCCCTTGCCCCAAAAATGAAAGGGCCCCCTTCTTTTGTTTGACCATCAGGAAGGGGACCCTTTCCATTGACCACAATAAAAAGGGCCCCTTCCCCTTTTTACCATAATGTAAAGGGGGGCCTTCTCCATTGACCATCAATGAAAGGGGGCCCCCTTCTCTGTTCCCCCTTTTAAATGAAAAGGGGGCCCTTTTTTCTCCATTTGACCACAATGAAAGGGGGGTCCCTTCTCTGTTGACCACCCAAGAAGGGGGCCCAAATTTCCATTACTTAAATTTAAAGGGGAAAAACCCTTCCCTTTGACCATAAATGTAAGGGGGCCCCTTCTCCATTGCACAGTGCAAGGAGGCCCTTCTTATTATCCATCAATGTAACCCCTCCCTTTCCCCTTTACCATCAATGAAAGGGGGGCCCCCCTTCTCCACAACCTTCAATTAATGGGGTCCTTCTCCATTGCCATAAATGTAAGGGTCTCTTCCCCATTGTCCATCAATAAAAGGGTCCCTTCTCCATTGACCATCAGCGTAAGGGGGCCATTTTCCATTGCCCCAAATAAATAAGGGGGCCTTTTCCCCAAAGGGGGTTTCAGTGAAAGGGGGGCCCTTTTCTCCTTGACCATCAATGTAAGAGGTCCATTCCCCCCCTGACCCCAATGTAAGGGGTCCCCTTTTTTCTCCATTACCATAAATGTAAGGGTCCCCTTCCCATTGACCATAAATGAAGGGGTCCTTCCCAATTTGCCACCATGCAAGGGGCATTTTTCCCCCAGGGACCTAAAAGTAAAGGGCCCTTCTCCAACGTCATCAATGAAAAGGGGCTCTTTCCCCTGACTTTAAAATGCGAGTACAAGGCCACCTGCCCCGGGTGGGTGGATTTCCTGACCCAGCGGGAGGTGGAGCTCATGATCCCGCTGGAGGGGGGAATCCTGACCCCCAGCGGGGGTTGGAGTTCCTGATCCCAGCTGGAGTGGAGTTCCTGTTCCCGCTGGAGGTGGAGTTGATCCCGGGTGGGGGGGGAGCTTTTGATCCCACTGTAGGTGGAGTTCCTATCCAGCGGAGGTGGAGTCCTGATCCAAGTGGAGGTGGAGCCCCTGATTCCGTAGGGGTGTCTCCCTTCCCATTGGACCATACAATTGTTTAATGGTTGCCCTTCTCCCATTGACCATTCAATGTGAAGGGTTCCTTCCCAAATTGTTGTTGATTCCAGCCAATGCAAGGGGACATTTCTTTCCAGGACTTTCTAAATAAGAAGTAATATGGCCCTTCTCCAACGTCATTCAAATGTAAGGGGGCTTCTTTGTCCTCTGACAGTGCTGGGAATGGGTAAGAGGGTAGTACCAAGGACAGTGCTGGGAGTTGGGTAAGGGGTGGGAACCCTATTGCACAAGGTGGGTAGGGGGTGGAACAAAGACAAAGTTCTGGGAGTGGCTAGGGGTTCGGAACCAAGGGACCGTGCTGGAAGGTGGGATAGGAGTGGTATGAACCAAGGGACAGGTGCTGGGAGGTGGGTAGGGCGTCCTGGAACTCCAAGGGACAGTAGCTGGGAGGTGGGTAGGGAGGCGTTTGGAACCATGTATCCCAGCTGGAAGTGGTAGTTTTGGAATCTTTGATTGTCCGGGAGTTGGTAGGGTGGTGGAGCTCAAGGGGAGATCCTGCAGGTGGGGGCGTGGGTAGATCTTCGAAACTCAAGGACCAGTGCCTTGTAAGTTGGTAAGGGGTCCTGATTTCCCAGGACTGATGCACAGAGGTGGGTAGGGGGGGAACCAAGGGACTAGTTACTTGGAGGTGGAGTAGGTGGAGGAACCAAAGTGGACTTGTTGCTCCAGAGGTGGGTAGGTGGTGGAACCATGTTCAGTGCTCTGAAGGAGTAGGGGTGGAACCAAGGGACGGTGCTGTGGAGGTACAGGGGGTTGAACCTCAGGGTACCGTGCTGGGAGGCTTCTTGGTAGGGGTAGGGGGAGGACAAGGGATGTGGTGCTCGGGAGGTGGTAGGGTGGTGGAACCAAAGGGATGGTGCTCTGGAGGTGAGTAGGAGGTGGGTGGAACCAAGGGACAGTGCTTGGGCATAGGTGGGTTTATAAGGGGGGTGGAACCAAGGGGACGATGAGGGGGGGTTGGGGGGGGAGGGGGGGGGGGGGGGGGGGGTGATTTGGAACACAGGAAGAGTGGGTAGGGGGATGGAACTGTGCTCGAGGTGGGTAGGGGGTGAACTGTGTCATCAGAGGTGGATAAGGGGGTGGAACCAAGGTCACTGTGCTCAGTAAGGTGGGAAGGGGGTGGAACCAAGGACAGCTGCTGGGAGCTGGTAAGGGGGTTGAATCAGGTGACCCCGGTCGGCCCTGGAGGCGGGTAGGGGGTGGAACCAAGGACCGTGCTGGAAGGTGGGTAGGGGGTGGAACCAAGATGCTTGGGGGTGGGTTAGGGGCAGAACACAAGGGGTTAAAAGGGGGAGCTCCTGCACCTATTCTCTGAGACATATTGTAGGGAGAGGGGCCCTCTGAACTCCTCCGGTATTATATGTTATTGTAGCTGCACTGCCTTTCCCGCCCTCCTGCAGTAAAGCGCGGTGCACACTGTTGGCGATGTATAAATCCTGTAAAAATATAAGTATCTTTGGAATGGAATTGTCGGGCCCTTTGACTGTCTTCGTTTTCAGCACTTTCCCCAGTGGAAGGCCAGCTGGAGTTCAGACTCTGCTGTTTGCCCCCCGGCGGGCGCCCTTCGACTTGTTTTGAAGAACCGGAAGTAGAATAACATCAAGCTGTAGTGCCCGAGGTTCTTCATTATGGACAACTGTGAGGAAGCTGAAACCCGGAGTATCTTTAGTAATGACTGTTCTATCTGGTAAACCTCCCCCCCACCCTCAGTGCAACTGTGTAAAACAATCAAACAATGCCCCCAGCACACCCAACCCTTACCTTTTTATTTATTAAAGTAAATGGTTGGGTTTTAGATGATGTCATTGCTGAGCAATCGCAGGAGAAAATCACAGATTGCAACTTCTGTTTTAAAAACCCAGATTTTCTTGAGGACTCCCGTTGTGAGATCTCTGTGCCTAATTGTTGTAAAATTCCGTCCCTGGACTGTCTTTTTCCCCGTTAGATGGTTAATTTATTATATAATGGGGAATGCAACTGGATGAGAGGAACACCAAATGGTAGTCCCTGGATGACCTGTTTGGTGAGAGGCACTAATTCTGGGGCCCTCTGCATCCTGAATCTTAAAACAAGGGGTCTGCTGCTACCACTTTGTTGGAAGGACCCTTGGTAGATCAGCAGTTCGGAGTAAAGGCGTTGTGTCTCTGCTCTTCATTTATTTAAGTAGAATCCTAAACCCAAACCTTCCTCTATTTTATTGCTTCCAGACTTCATGGAAGGGGTGGAGGACTATAAGACCTTCCGCTC
>CATNWA010006226.1:0-15759 GCA_951230385.1 Staurois parvus | reverse complement strand
ACATAGTACCATATACACAAATCCTTGTATTTATTCACTGGTTAAACTCTGTTTTATGTAGTAGTACAACATCTGGATTCAATCCTATCTGTATCCCTGAATTGTTCCCTATTAAATTAACCTGATCACCAAATAAAGCCTTGGAATCTTAGGGGCACTCCAACTTTATGCGTAGTGATACCAAGGTTACCCATCATTTCACAGCCCCCGCAAACAACTCTGTGCTCTTTTCCCACACATTTTACGTTCAACGTTCGGGTGTAATGTACCATGTCTGTCAAAGCACTTAGATAATTTACCTCCACCTCTCTCATGCTTACATTTTCGTGTGTGAGTCTTTATCTATTTTCCTCTGTTTATCCTCATCTATCTCTATCCCCAAATCCCTTTCCCATTTTACTATATACATTGGTTTTATGTGCGTGGTGTCTAACTCAGTGAGAATCATTATAAACTTTTGCCGTCCCCGTCTCCCATCTCCCCGTGATTCCAACAACCTCTCAAACTAATTCCAATCCTTTCTCCCTCTCAGGGGTTTTCGGAAGACACTCATCAAAAGTGTTTGAATTCGGTGATATTCTCCACTCATCTATCTTAAGAAAAAGTTCCCTTTTATCCTTCTTTGAATCCTTAAGTGTTCTCAAATGTTGTCCTGCCCGCTCTATCCATAATATATCCCTTAATTGAATATACTCCTTTTTAAACCATTTTCCTACACTCTCCTCCTTGCTTGGTGGAAAATACTCCATATTCCTCAATGACATTAATTGTGAAATTAAAATCCCATTTCATAATCTTGTGCAGTTTATCCCAAACCTTTAATGTATAAAACACTCATGGTATCTTTTAAACCTCTGAATTGTGCTGGTACCCATATGATTTTACTCAAGTTAACTCCACTTAATTCATTTTCAATCTTGACCCACCTTTTCCCCTCTGGGTTTGTGTGTCCAATCATAAATTCTTGCTAAAACTACTGCACTATAGTACCTCTTGAAGTCTGGCACTCCAATCCTCCCCTCTCTTTACTTCTACTCATCAAATCGTAAGATATTCTAGGTTTTTTTATTTTTCCATATATATCTTATCTATCTTTTTTAATTACTTTAAAAAAAAACCTCCGGGAGTCTAATTGGGATCATCTGAAATTTATACAGGATTTTAGGTAGAATTACCATTTTATCATATTTATGCGCCCTAACCAAGACGGGTTACCCCCTTCCAATTTCTTCAATTCATCTCATTTAATAGTGCAATATAATTTAATTTATACAAATTCGTATATGAAGCAGTAAGTTTAACCCCTAAATATTTTATCTCTCTATCTTTCCGTATAAAAGGGAATTCTTTTTGTATCTTTTCTTTCTCAATGTTTGGAAGATTTACATTAAGATCTCAGTTTTTGTTGGGTTGATTTTCAGATTTGATAACTTCCCATACTCCTTTAGCTCTTCATTAAATTTGGGAGTGTTATCCTAGGATTTCCCATGTAGAACAACAGGTCGTCTGCAAAAGCTGCCACTTTATGTTCAATTTCTCCTATCTGTATTCCTTTTATGTCCATATTTTTCCTAATTGTTGCCAGCAGAGGTTCCAATGACAACACATACAACAATGGGGACAGTGAGCATCCCTGTCTTGTTCCATTTGACATCCCAATGGGCTCCGACGACTTTTCTCCGTTAACCAAAATAACCACGGAGGGTTCTCTATACAATTTTCCTATCCACTCCCTCATTCTAACTCCCACTCCTATAATCTTCAGGGTATCCATCATGAAGCTCCAGTCTACTCTATCGAATGCCTTTTCAATATCGATCGAGAGCACCACTGCCAGGGTTTTCCCCTTCCTAGCTTTCTGGATAAGCAACAGAGTTCTGATCCCATTGTCTCTACCCTCCCTCCCTCATAAAAATCCCACCTGATCCCCTGAATCCATTCTGGCATTAAATCTTTCATCCTATTTGCTAAAACCTTTGCATATAACTTCGTATCTATGTTCAAAAGTGAGATTGGTCTATAGCTAGAGCACTGAGATGCATCCTTCCCTTCCTTATGTATAAGCACCACATGGGCCTGTAGTGATTCCCACCTTATCGCCATCTCCATTTTTTATAGTACCTCACAGTATAACCGTCTGGGCCTGGGCTTTTCCCCGTCATGGTACTTTACAATGCCATTTTTATTTCCTCCTGCGTGATTTTTCTGAATCCAGGACTTCAATTGATCTTCACTTAACTTCGGTAGTCCTGCGTTTTTTTAAATATACCCTTCTTTTTTCTCTACTCACCTTTCCACTTTTATTTACTAAATCCTGAGAGTTAATGTTATACAGCTTGCTATAATATTCCTTAAACACCTTAGCGATCTCTTTAGTAGAGTACGCCATTTCTCTCTTGGGGTTTCTTATTTTTTTCTATATAATTCCTATTTTTCTTTTTCCTCAAGGCTCTCATTAAATATTTTCCTGGCCTATCTCCCCATCTATACCTCTCCCTTGCCACTTTATTAAATACTCTCCTCCTCTCTTCTTCCATCAATACCTCCAGTTCTTCCTTCTTTTTTGTTACTTTCTGTCTTATATCCCTTGTTATTCTATTTTTATGGATCTGCTCCAGGTCATATATTTCTTTTAAGAGGCCCGTCAGCTTCTCTCTTCTTTCTCTTTTCTTTTTTGCCCCGGACGCAATCAATATACCTCTTATGTAGGCCTTATGGGACTCCCAAACTGTAGCCACCGACACATCCCCTGTCTCATTTTCCTGAAAAAAATCTTTCCATCTTCTGATCAATCTCCTGGGTCCAGTAGAAGAGCCTCATTTAGCTTCCATCCTACACCACCTGTCAATTGCCTCCCCCACCCTACTTTCAGTGTAACAGGGGCATGGTCCAAGAGAGTCATTGCCTCTATTTCTACTTTCTAAACAATATGGTAGTGTGACAAGAGCATCACCACCCAGAAAAAAGAGGTTACTTAAGAAATCCACGCGGAGTAATATGGGTTCAAAAATTAACAAACAATACTTTATTTGATCACATAGATCATAAGGAGGTTAAACATGAGCACGGTGAACATATCAGACAGATAAAATCATTTTAAAAGCACTTGGCGTCCTCATTCCTGGGTAATTTTGGGCACATAGAGAACCATATAAGGCAATATAAGGTAATGGTGTGGTTTGATCCTAGGTTTCCATAAATTTCCCGACTTGTATTTGAATAAACCATGTATTCATCAGGCGTGTTCTTAATATGGGCCAGGGTATGTAGAGTAGCTTCCTGGTATGTGGAAACTGGAACAAAAAAATATATGATGATATAGGAGCTGAAATCGCACCTAAACCTCACCAAATTTCCCTATACAATAATAAATGGACACTTTCATTACCTTCTCAGTAGTTAGACTGTCATACCAGCTTGATAAATGTAGAGACTTCCTGGTAACCACCCCAAGTGAAACAAAGTCCACAGTACCAAAGTGATTCTAAGGATATATATAAAAATTATAGTATAGATCACGAGCATCAAGTAAAAAACCCTGAAAACGACAACAAAGCATGGGTATATTACCATCAGTGAAGATCAAGAAGACTCCCATCGACTTGAAATAAGATCAGGTCCTTGATGCTTGTTCAAAAATGCGTGTATAGGTGGGAAGCCAGGTAGTCTCAATACATAGATTTTCAAAAACAAATATTATGTATGTAGCAGGCAATGAATACCTGAATCTATATACCCAATAGAGGGTTTCCAAAAATTACTCAATCTGAGAAAGTTTAAGCGGTTCCTATAGGATATGGCTATGTCACAGCATACAATACATGTATGGCATAACGTATATATATATATTCCTCTAAAGAGGATTTCCAAAAAATTCCCCGAAGAAACAGGATTTATTAGGCACATATAGCATTCCCTCTTAACTCCATAAAAGCTCTATAAGTCTAAACAGCAGTAGGCTAAAGTAACTTGCCACCGGTGGAAGATGTACTCCCATAAGGGATTGCCGTTTGCGGACCGCTGCAATAGTAGCCTTATGGTAGGTTATCAAGGCCTCATGCCTTCCTAGCATGGAGCTGTGACACCGCCGTTCCTTCCCACCTCATGGACGCCGCACCCTATGAAGACGCCGAGCGCAGTGACGTCATTATGTTGACGCGTTTCGTCCGCCAATCACCGCAGACTTCGTCAGAACTGGGAGGGGACTTCATTCCATTGCCTTATATAGTGCACTAATTGCATACAAAAAATGTCTCCATGTCGCCCTCTTGTGTTGAAAAGATATCACTACATTCAAAAATCCAAAGTGAATTAAAAAACATATATTTAAATTTAAATTGACTGCTGGCAATAAAAGGGGGGCCATACTAGAGTAAACCAGATCATCTTTAATGAGGATAGAGGGAAAAGATAATTATTATGATTCTAAAAAGGGGGAACCATCAAAGCCAAGTAGAAAATCTCAATTTTAATATTATTCTTATTATTGTAAAAATTCAATCTACGGTGGGACGAAGCCCACCCAGGTTGAATTCATATTTTACCCAAGGTGAACCAATGTTCCCTTAATTTCAGAGTAACCAAGTACAGACTATAACACAGTAGAAGGCAAAAAAATTCAGAGGGACTTAATTTAAGAAAACTTTAAAGTTGAGTTCTGTATTTAATCCAAATGGGACAAGTGCACCCAGGGTATAAATCCAGAATTTCTCTGGAGGGGGAGGGGGGGCGGAGCCCCAAACATGGCGGCAACGGAGAGCACGATGTGAGTGCTCTCCGATAAACCTCTAAGCTGACCAGCCCAAAGATCCCTCATGGTGTGAAGTGTGACCCCTACCTGATCGAGGAGGTCTCCAAAAGGGGGAGCAGCCAGCGCAGTGAAGGGTGAGGAGAGCGGACACGGATCTCCGGGAGGCGAACAAGCCGCGGGGATCCGAGATGCAGCTATCGGGTTGCCAGGGAAACGGAACAGTGCGGCGTGAGCAAGCTGGTGGCCGCAAAGGAGCTCTGGGAAACAGAGACGCCGGCCGGTAATCTGACAGGCGAAGGGAGACGCCGGACTAAGCCCCAAGACTGCTTGAAGGAAAGAGGGAGGACTCTGAGTGGGTCGGGCGTTGTGGTGGGGGAGCGAGTGGCACTAGCTCCTTGCTGGATTGGCTTCCCGACTCAGCTAGTGACCCTCACTAGGAATGAGCTACTGGAGTCTGGAGGGCTGGAGAGCTTAACCCACAGAGCTGAAGATGAGAACTGGTCTGAGGCTCCAGGGACATGCCGGTTTCCCCGGTGCTATCTGAGTGGGGAGAATCGTGTTGCAGAGAGGTGAGGGTTCGCTACGGGAGTACGAGGCCAGTCGCAGAGGACCTTTGGGGGAAAGAGGGAAGCCGGCAGGCTTCCTGACGTGAGAGGGAGCCGCTGGCTCATAGTCGCCTGCATGCAACCCCCGGCAAGCTGTCCGATCCTGGGTCAGGGAGACCTATGAATATCAGAAAACCCACCCTGCTTCCCTGGAATGAACCCTAAGGAGAAAGAAAGAAATACAGCATCGGAAGCCCAGAGGAATCCCCCCCCCCCCCCCAGGACTGAGCAGCAGTGAAGACTATCCACACAAGCCTGGAGCCACCGTCCTGAGAAGGGAAGGGTGAGTGTGAACTGTTGGGGGCTTACTGTGTTGTGGTCCCCTGAACGATATAGGAAAGCAAGGGGTGAAGGAGGGGAGGATTCCTAGGGGTTAGAAAAGAAGAAGAAGAGGGAGGCCCCAGGGTGTCCTAGGAGAATAATATTATATACAAATAATAGCAAGCCTATCAAGATTTACAGAAGATATGAAGAAATAAAGGTCCCAAGGGAGCATGGGCTCAAAGGGTCTCAAACAGGAACAATAAAGAAATATTACATCATATGGAAATACTACGCCAGAAAGGGCCCCAAGGTGCAAGCGCCAAAAGGGGAATTGACACTAGTTCCCAGCGGAAATAGTCCTAGAATTATCATCTGGCATGAATAAAACAGCTATAGTCAACAAACAGTGGATGGTTTTTGGGAAAAAAATCGAATTCTGATGCGCGGCCACTACAAGTACCAAATAGGAAGGAGATGATAGAAATGTTTCAAAATTTGGAAGAACAATAAAACAGGAAACGACAGCTATTCGAAAATGATTTAAGGCATCTGCTATCAAGAGTGGAAGAAAACAGAGGCATGAAAGTTATAAACCCAGGCCCAAAAATATAGATAATTCTAAGGAAAAAAATAAAAAATAACCCTCAATTGGACAACCAACCAGTAAAAAACTGATCTATAGGATTGGAAAGTTCACAGAAAATAAAGCAAAGAAGGTCTGTAACCTTCAGAGTAACGAGGTATCCCGGAGACTGCAATAGGGGAAAGACTATATTGCATTAGTTTAAAATAAATCCTAAACCAACTATAAGATGATAGACCGAAAAACAGACGGGATCAAGTTAGTCGGCCCTTACGTGTTTCTAGCAATAGGAAAAATTCACAACAGGCTACTGAGAAGGAAAAGACCGAGAGAACATATATTGTCTCAGTTTCAAAAATTTGGGCGTCCAAAGATGCAGATTTGGAAGTAAGAACCAACGGGAAGATCATTTAATTAAATATGGAGACATTGAACTATCCAAAATTTATGCGGGACTTAACAGCAGCGACCCTATGGAGACACGCGAGGGATCCCTGAGCACCCACCCTCGCCCTTGGAGTAGGAAATGAGGAAAATCAGATATGTGCTCGGCATGCGCATGGGGTACCTCAGTATCTCTGATCGGTTGGAAAACGGGTGGGGGGGGGGGGACCGGGTCACCTAGCTTTATTTTGCAGGATCCTTCCTGAGGATCTAAGGCGAGCTTTTGATGATAGAATGCTGGCCTTGGCACAAAGAATGGAAATACGCTAGGGTGGGAAGAAGAGGAAGAAGATAAAGGAAATATAAAAGATGACACCAGAAAAGAGGACTGGCCAGCATGTAGGGCAGGTAGGGGGGGCCCCGGGGCTGGGACGGGAGAGGAGGGCGAGAATCTAAGTAGGGAAAATATGTTTTTTTTTTCTTTTTTTTGTCTTCTTCATCTCTCTTATTCCTTTCTCGCCCCTGGTTTCTCTCCCCTCAAAAAGGGAGGAGGGAGAGGGGGGTGGGGGGTGGGGGGGGGATGGGGGGTGGGTGTGGGGGGTGGTGGGGGGAGGGTGAGGAAGGTGGAGAGTGGGTTGAGAGGGATACAGTTTTATAACTCTTATAATGTGAAATGGGCCTGCCTGGCAGCTCCTCTGTCCCAGGGAACGCAGGATTTAGGTTGGGTTTAATGAGTCCTACATCATAGGGCGGACGTCCAGTAGTGGTTACTTTTTACAGGAGACGCCATTTTGATGATAGAGGCTAAACGTGTGCAATATTAACAATATCACAACTACTCAACCAATATGGCGCTATCTCATCGCTCGATTCTCCAAATTACAATAGAGCAAAAGGGTTTGGTTGCAAATAGGTTTGGCAAAGAATATAAGAATTTGAGCTGGAGGATAGGAAGAACCGACCAGCGATGGGAGGTTTTTATTCCTAAATGGTAGACTTCAGGGAGATTAGAGTGTACCTTTAGCCAATATATACTGCACCATAATATAAACGCCGGAGATATATCATGATGGGTCTGTTGGATAACAATTAATGGAATTCACAAAAAGGGCGTTTGATAGTAGCTGGAGACCTAACCATATCTGTATGGGAACCCACAAAAGGGATAATTTCCTCTTCTGTGCAGAGAGAGGGGGAGTAGGGTCTGCTGAGAAGTCTTGAAGAAAGTGATTGCAGAAAGAATGTCAACTAGTGGATACCTGGTGAATAACGCATATGAAAGACAGAGGGACTATACAGTTGTGGTCCAAAATATCATTCAACCCCCACTGAAATTGAGTCGGTTCTGGGCCCACAGTTTGGACATTGCTTTTGCACTCATTCAAGTCCATCCTCCTTGCTTACATATTACATTAATGACGGCACTTCGTCTTGGCCTCAGAGACAAATATAACATAACAGTTACATAATGAAATCAACCCACAAATGTCTTTTCTGTGCTTCACCTGGCATTATCAGCTTCCTTATTTCAAACCCCAAGTGGACCATTCAATCTTAGTACTTAAGTTACAGCATTCCTTTTACAGTTAATAAACAGCTTTTCAAACAGTGGAAGCATAGCTTGACACAAGAGTCTTGCAGCGAATCTACGGGTATCTTGCGCAATTCTGCATAGGGCAAAAGGCATCCAGGTTTCAGTCACATTCTTAGGCCTTGCGCCACTTGACAACTGACTTTCTTTAAGTCCCAACCAGGTGGGGGAGGTGTCTTCTATCGGAATTTAAGTCTGGTGACTGCGATGGCCCACTCCAATAATGATCCAGCCTTTCCTTCTGCAACCATGGCTCTAGTGGAATTCGGAGGTGATGCTTGGGATCACTTGTCCTCTGTTGGAAAGGTCCAACGTCTCCCAAGCACTCAGGTGTGTGCAATGTGACGGACTTGCATCACGTTTTCCATCCAATACCTCTCCTGGTACTGAAAGAGGAATTCATGGTCAACTTGGCACACGCTGACAGCTTCCCAAGTACCTGCCCCTTTATGCAGAAGCAAAAAAACAAGCCCAAATGCATTGTTCTGACCCTCCACCATGGCCTTCACAGTCAGGCATAGCGTCGTTCTTTTCATCATAGGCGTGTTTTCTTCCTTACTCCCAAACACATAGCCGTTGATACATAGGGCCCAAACAGTTCTAATTTTGTATCATCAGTCCACAGAAACACTACTCCCACAACTTTTGTGGTTTGTCCACATGGCTGTTTGGCATACCTGCAGTTCGACTCTTCGTATTCTTTGGAGCTCAGCAAGGGTGCTACGCCTGGGAGATCTGGCACGGACGGCACATCAGTACGCAGTTGTGCTGTCTTACTTGTCCTGGGCTGAAAACTTCCTGTACCCCACATACTGACAAATTCCGTTTCTCAGTTTCACTTCCAGCAGTCAACACAGGGGACTTCTCTCCCAGACTCTACGCTTCAGTCTTAGCGCTCACAGCAAGTCGAAGTCAGGCATCTACTTTCTGCCTCCCCCCCCCCCCCCCCCCCCCCCCCCCCCCTGTCCCACCCCCCCCCCTTTCTCCCCCCCCCCCGTCCACGACTCCCACCCCCCCCCCCCCCCCCCCCCCCCCCCCCCCACCCCCCCCCCCCACCCCCTCGACCAGGTTGCGTTTCAAACAGTGCACCCTTTGCCTTGAAGTTGCGAATGATGGCTTCCTAAGGTGGCTCTCTTTGGTAGTGTTTACACATCTTTCTGCATATCTTCATTACTCGCCACCTTGCCCCTTCCTGATGAAGAGTAAGATTCACCTCTTCTCGATTGTTCTTCCTGCGCTCCATTCCCTTGCCTCTTTCACCATGCTTTGTAACCACAACCAGTAAACATGTCTAGATAGGCCAGCTGAGTATCTCAGTCATTTTCTAAAGCTGCTCTAATTGGTGCTTATTATGCTTGATTGCTGCTCGGTGACATCCACAAGGTCTGCTTCTCACATACACTGATCGGAACTCGCTCCTGTATCGATCCCTCTTGGTCCTTACAGAGGTGGTAGTCTTTAATGGGGATTGAATAATTGTGGCAATGAAGGAAACCACAATTTAAGAACTAATTTTACCTACTTGTTTACACTAAAAAACAATTGATTGGTGTCAATTTTAGTTTGCATTTCGGGTAGAGCTGCACACACCGTCCCTTGTCAGGATTTGATTCTGAATTACATCATTCCAAATGTTACAACTATTAGTCCCTTAATACCCCTTTACAGCATTGCGGGGGTTTGAATAATTTTGGGACACAACTGTACCTTCTTCTCTAATGCACACTGAGATCATACTCGAGATCTAGCCTTTACATCTTCCTTAATAGAGACCATCTATACTTATAGCATCACCTGGATAACAAGTGACAATAGAGACAACGCGACGCCTTCTCGGATCATGCTCGGTTCGTCTATGCTAAGAATGGGGATGGGGAAAAGAAAGAAGGTGGACTGGCAGGCGGCATAGGGTGGATGGTTCTCAACTCGAGCGGTTCTTCTCTCTAGGATGAGGAGGTAGTCTCAGAAAATCGAGAAGGAGAATTAAGGTAATTACTTTAAGGAGAACGAATCAGAGGGAAAGTATCGATAGCCACAGACTGGGAAAGCCATCCTAAGAGTATTCATAAGAGGAATCTTGCATAGCCGGCAGGAGCCAAGGGAAGAGAAAAAGGGAAAAGAAGAGAGAGGGTCAGTGGGCTATTAAACGAATATATGGACGTTTAGGGAGCTGATACCTATAAGAAGACAAATAACAAAAGCTTTCGTCGAGACAGAAGTTTATTGCGATCATCAAAAAGATTTGAATCTAGAGGAGGTTGATGGCCATGAGGAGAAGAGAAGAGTATACCAACAGGGTTTTTTTGAATGAGCAGCGATATAGATGGCGGAGACAGACCAGGAAGATATCTAACTGCAGAGCTTTGATATAAAAAAGCCAAAAAATAGGGTACTATATAGCCCAAAGGATAAAACGCGCATAAGCGGCGCGTTGGTACCACTCAAAATAAAGAGATTGATTAAAGTGTCATATACGGGAGTATTACAAAAAGTTTAAATAATCTATTAGTCCCCAAGGCCCTCCTACTCTCTCAAACGCAAGACGAGGTTAATTAATTAACAAAAACGATTGACATACTTTAAAATATATGCGGGAATTACCAAAACTAAGGTGAAGCATGCAGATTGATACTCCCATAGACGCAGAAATTTCCCAGGAAGAAATCAAACAGGCATCTAAAAAGCACACGGGGGGGTGAGTAAAATCGCCCAGGCGCCGCGCGATGGTATACTTATACGTTAAAGTACTATAAGACATTTAGATGACGTGGACCTGCCATACTCCAAAACTGTGAGAAATACTATGACATGCATCTGGACGAGCTGGGATGCGAAGTGACCGGAGCCAGAATAGATCTCCCTACAGGCCCATGTTAGTGCTTAACTCATTAAAGCGAGCGGGAAAAAAGTATCCATCTCAGTGCTCCCAGCTACACGTACCTATCTCATTACTTGAAAACACTTGACACTAAAGATTGTATGCAAAAGGTTGTTAGCAAAATCAGGTCTGAGGGACTTGGATGCCTGAATGGATACAATGGAGATCAGGTGGTGGGCTTTGTTACCGGGGGAGAGAATGGTACTAGAGATAACGGCTTGAGAACCTCGATTGCTTATTAGATAAGTTAGAAAAGGGAAAACGCCCCGGTAGATGCTCTTGTCTAATTTGATGCAGAGATAGCATTTGATCAGAGGGTTGGACTGGGTGGCTGTTTATGATGGACAAACTTCAAAAAGTGCTGGGGATAAGGCCCGGATAGAATGCGAGCAGTGGATAAGTAAATTACTCTAATCAGGGAGCCTTACTCGCCAATCATCACGGTCACTTGGGGAGAGAATCAGAACCATTGGACCCCTGTCCCAATGGTACAAGGACAAGGCTGCCCAACTATCCCCCACTGCTTATTATGTAACTTGTTTCACTCGAACTCTTTGTTTGTCAACAATACTAAGAAATAGCGTGATCGGTTAAACGGGAATTCAGATAGTAATCCTATTAGAACACAGCAACAAGTTAGCCGGCCTTCTCGCCGGCGACGATTTATTGTTCTATGTCGGGGCGGAACCCACCGAATAACTCTCCCAATCATAATGGAAGATTCTGAAGGAGTCACGGTGAACTATCAAAGTATAAAATATTAATCCAACGAAAACACAGAGATCTGAATATTCTAATATATCAAATGAACCGAAAAAGGGAAAAACTACACAAAGAATGTATCTCCCTTTATATCGGACGATGGAAAAAAGAGATAAAATACCTAGGAAATAAAACTCACACTCTGCAATCAATCTAAAGCCTCAAATTGTATAGATATTAAACTTATATCTCTTTGATACATCTCGAGATCACGGGTACAGATCTTAAAAAGCTCTGGAAGGAGGAAATCCATCCTGGATAGGGACGTATTATTAAACTTAGTCAAAATGGTTTCTAATTATGCCTAAACTACTGTATAGATTTCATAAATGGTTACCAAAGTTAAGAAATTCCCAGGAAGCCTTCTTCCTAAGATAATGAAAAATAAAGCTGTTCATACACGCATACCATTATGGAAGAATATAAAAAACCTAGAATAGCATATGGATACCATTGAGCCAGGACTAAAGAGAGAAGGGGGATTGGGTCTTACCAGCTGTCCAAAGAGATACTATAAAGGACAGTTGTTTTTTAGCGAAGAAAGAAATCTATGACTGGGACAATTGTATAACCATACATTCGGGGAAAAAGTTGGGTAACGATTGAAAACGATCTTAGCTTGGCCCACTCAGATTCTGAGCCAGATGTATGGGTCCCACCACAGTGTTAGGGGAACTTAAAGAGAAAGCACAAGTATCTCACACTCTTAATCCCAAAGTTCTTAGGACTCATGGGACAATGTACTCACAAAAACATGAAAATGGGAATTTAATTCTTATATTAATGTCTATCACAACATCACTGATTACTTCCCTCCTGGGGAAATAATAATAAGATATCAGGGAGATGCGTTTTAGAAAGCGCGGATACCCAAACTGGAGAGATGTTTTGGTTGCGAGGGGAAATATTCGGACCACTTAAATGATTTTACTTGGAGAAAGAATAAGGAGATATTTTTATTAGAATTAGATGAGTGGTAAATTCTCAATTGATATGTTTTATTGGAAATCACCGAAACACCTTAAGAGTAAAACAGGAGTGGAATATGTTTGAAAGGTTTGTTACGAGACACGAAAGGATGGGACCACGCCGGTATTTCAATGTTGCTATAGTATACTCACAGAATTAGACCACAAATACACTGTCTAAGTTTATTCATTTATCACAAATGGGATATCGAGATCTGGAGAGTTGGGTTTGATGAAGATAGACCGAGCTAAAAAGATGTTTCAGATTGTACACGATTAATGTGAGTGATGAGAGAGGCCTCTGAGGTTACATTAATCCTGTAAGTGTCGTGACACGATGGCACATTTACACCCAGGGTAGAGCACAAGATGAATGGGGAGAGGAACTCAATCGTAATGTGTTGGAGGGGGACCTACTGGGCACGAGAGAGAGATGGGCACGATGTTTTCACATTTCGGTGGCGAAATGTCCGAATAAATCTGATGGCTTTTTGGTGAGATCTAATAGTCAAAATTGATTAAAGAAATAACTGAAATTGACATAGGGTTTGGGACCCAACGACGTGCCCCTCATGTGTTCCGACACAATGTAGAGACATCAGTAAATATATGATAAATGACTCAGGTATTTTGGTATTTATTGAATGCGGCGAAAAGGGTTGTAACCGAATAAAGTTTTTGGCAGGAAAAGGCTGAGGTCACCAAAGGGAGGGCGAAGATGGTAATTAATAGAGTAACCAGATTGGAAGGAATGGAAAGATACATATTATATACAGGAAGATAAGAGTTGAGAGTTTATTTCAGGATGTGATGGGAAAAAGAAAAATGGGAAGAAAAGGCAGGATAGAAACGAGAAAGGGGGTATAGGAACATTATGAATCAGGTCTGAATTAAACAACAGAAACAGAAAAAAATCAAAAAAAATAGAAAAAAAAAGGAAAATTAGAACAAGCCCTCAAATAACGAGCGCTAGAAATGGGACTTTTATAGGACAGGAGTCTGAGTGACACGAGGGGGTGGAGGGGGGAGGGACGGGGTGGAAACCGGGGTGGAGTGTGGGTTGGGAAAAGAAAAGAGTTTTTAGTAAGGGATAGATTAGAAGTGTTAGAAATGTTTATTTGTTTGAGAATTGTTTCCCTTTTTGGGCTTTTGTATTAATATGAAAAATTTAATAAATATTTAAATTAAAAAAAAAAAAAAAATCAGAATTTCTCTTTTTGTAGGAGGACTTTGCATCAAAGTCACCCAGTCGAGCTGAAATATTCAGCAGAAAGTGATCCCTTTAACTTTCAAGCCTTCTGTTTTTCCCCCGTTGTTACTTCTCTAAAGTGTGTTGTGCCAGTGGATTTCTTTGTCACCCTTCCTTCATTTTATTTTTTATTTCTGATATCTCTCAGATGTTCACCAATCCTGGTTCTGAGGTTCCTTTTCGTTTTTTCTATATACTGTCTTCTTGCGGATGGACATTCTATCATATATATATTATTCTATTACTGGAGCAATTAATAAAGCTTCGTATCTGAAATACCTTAGATTTATCATTATTAAAGAACTGGTTGGACTTATGTACAAATGGACAGATTTGACAATGGGGTGCGCAGGGGAACATACCACACAGGCCTGTCCTCCTAGTTAACCAGTTCCTTTGTGGAGCCCTCTGGAATTCTGATTGTACTAACATGTCATTTAGATTCCGAGCTCTTTTTGCTACCATTTGAGGGCTCTCCCCTACAATTCTTGCTATCTGTGGATTTTGTGTTAGTAAGTACCAATGAGAGTCCAGGGCCTTCTTAACTTCACTCCATTGTTGTCCAAATTTAGTTATGAATCTTACGGGTTGGTTTACCGAGTTTGCCCTATCTTTGATTTTGGTTTATTTATAAGCTCATCTCTTGTTCTACCCTAAAGCTCTTCTTTTAGCTCTTCTAAGGGTTCTATGTGAATAGCCTCTTTCTCTAAATCTCCTATAGAGCTGAATAGATTCATTTCTGTATTGAGCTTCTTCTGTACAGTTCCTTTTTATTCTCTGAAACTGACCGATAGGAATGCCCTGTTTTAAACTCCTTGGGTGATAGCTATTAGCATGCAAAAGTGTATTCGCCGCTGTTTCCTTTCTAAATGTTTTAGTAACTAATTTTATTTCCTTGTATTTGAAATTGATAGATCCAAAAATGTTATCACCTCTCTATCTGCTATATAGGTAAGTCTGATATCTCTATCGTTTCTTATTTAAGAATTCCATGAATTTTTCCAGCTGATCCATATCTCCATCCCAGACCATAAGAACATCATCAATATATCGCAGCCATTTTTACTCGCATGTTCCTTATAGGGAGTGGGAAGGATATACCAACTCCTCTTCCCATAATGGCCTAGATGTAGAACATGCAAATGCCGGGGCCCAGGGTGCTCCCATGGAGGGGGGGACCACATATTTGCTGATAGAAGGAACCCAAAAACTGAAAACAGTTATGGGTCAACATAAATTCCAAAACGGTCCAAGATAAATTCATTCTGAGCCTCCATTTTAGGAAAGTAAGTCTCTAAAAACTGAAAGCCACAGCCCTCTCCGTCCCCAGATATGTGGAAATAGAAGTATATAGTGATTCCACATCAATACCCACCAGGAGTGCACCCTTGGGTACTTTTACGTTTACAATCTTTTTCAACACATCTCCCGTATCCTTACATAGGATCTAAGTTCAAGGACCAGATCTTTAATCAGATCATCAACAAATCTACCTATTGGTTCCAGCGGGCCCTTAATAGCAGATACTATAGGGCGTCCAGGTGGTTGAGTAGGGTTTTTATGTATTTTTGGGATTACATAGAAAGTTGGGGATATTGTAACATCTACTGTCAGCATATCAGATGTCAGGAACCTCAGAACCAGGATGGTTGAACATCTGAGAGATTATCCGAAATAAAAATAGAAATGAAGGGAAGGAGGACAAAAAAAAGAGGATTCAAAACC
>CATNWA010006225.1:7500-10682 GCA_951230385.1 Staurois parvus | reverse complement strand
AAAAAGGGGGAAGAGATCCCACAAGGAGGAAAAGGGAATCCACAAGGAGGGACAAAAAGTGAACGCAGGGGCCCAAAAACCTCGAGACAAACACCCGGTGAGACCCTCGGGGGGGGAGCTTACACTGGAGAATGAGAGAGGAGCATAGGGGGGAAGAATGCGAATAGAAAGACTGCGAGAGGAGCATAGGGGGGGAAGAATGGGAGGAGGGCTGGGGGGGCTGAGAGGAGGGAGGGGGGGAAGAATGAGAGAGGAGCATAGGGGGGGAAGAATGTAGAGAGAGAGCATAGGGGGGGGGGAAGAATGAAGAGAGGAGCATAGGGGGGAAGAATGAGAGAGGAGCAAAGGGGGGGGGAAGAATGAGAGAGGAGCATAGGGGGGGAAGAATGAGAGGAGAGGAGAATAGAGGGGGGAAAGAATGAGAGAGGAGCATAGGGGGGAGAAGGAATGAGAGAGGAGCATAGGGGGGAAGAATGAGAGAGGAGCATAGGGGGAAGAATGAGAGAGAGAGTATAGGGGGAAGAATGAGAGAGGAGCATAGGGGGGAAAATGAGAGAGGAGCATCAGGGGGGAAGAATGAGAGAGGAGCATTGGGGGGGAAGAATGAGAGCAGGAGAATAGGAAAGGAAGGAGGGGGAATGGGGGGAAAAATGAGAGAGGAGCATAGGGGGAAGAACGAATGGAGGAGTATAGGGGGGAAGAATGAGAGAGGAGCATAGGGGGGGAAAGAAAGAGAGGAGCATAGGGGGGAATGACGAGAGGAGCATAGGGGGGAAGAATGAGAGAGGAGCAATTGAGAATGGAAGAGGAGAGAGCGCATGTATAGGGAAAAACCAGAATGAGAGAGGAGCATAGGGGGAAGAATGAGAGAGAAAGAACATGAAGGGGGGAAAGAAGACATAGAGAGAGAGCATAGAAGAAGAAGAAGAGGAAAGTAGGGGAAGGAAGAACGAGAGAGGAGCATAGGGGGGAAGAATGAGAGAGGAGCATAGGGGGAAGAATGAGAGAGGAGCATAGGGGGAAGAATGAGTAAGAAGAGGAGCATAGGGGGGAAGATGAGAGAGGAGCATAGGGGGAAGAATGAGAGAGGAGCATAGGGGGGGAAGAATGAGCGAGAGGAGCATAGGGGGGAAGAATGAGAGAGGTAGCATAGGGGGGAAGAATGAGAGAGGAGTACGGGGGATAGGAATGAAACGATTTACCCATTTACAGCAGAGAAGAGGATAGAAGATTTCACTCTAATGAAAGGAGACCAACAAGAACATCCCATCCACACATATATAGTATTATAAACTGCACACATAAACATAGCACACACACATACAGTTGCAAGAAAAAAAGTATGTGACCCCCTTGGGATTACGTGGAGTTTTGCATGAACTTGGGGGCATAAAATGTGCTCTGAATGTCATCTACTAAGTCACAACAATAGAAGAACACCAGTCTGCTGAACATAATACTACACAAACATTAGATGTTGCCATGGTTTTTTAATTGCACATAACATGTAAACAGATTCACAGCGCAGGGAGGAAAAAGTATGTGAACCTTTGGACTTAATAACTGGTTGACCCTCCTTTGGCAGCAATAACCTCAACCAAAACGTTCCCCTGAGTTGCAGATCAGACCTGCACAACGGATCTGGAGTCATTTTGGACACACTCCTCTTCACAAAACTGTTTCAGTGTTAGCAATATTCTTGGGATGTCTGGTGTGAATCGCTCTCTTAAGGTCATGCCACAGCATATTTCAAGGGGTCGTTGAGGTCAGGACTCTGACTGGGCCATCTCCAGAAGGCGTATTCTGTGCTGTTGCAGCCATTGTTTTTGTTGAATGACTTGTATGCTTTGGGTCATCATTGTCCTGTTGCATCGCCCATCCTCTGCGGAGCTTCAGTTGGCGGACAGAATGGGTCGTACGTTTTCCTGCAAAATGTCTTGATAAACTCTGGAATTCATTTTCCCATCAATGACAACAATCCGTCCAGCCCTGAGGCAGCAAAAGCAGCCCCAAAACCATGATGCTCCCTCCGCCATGTTTCACAGTGGGGAATGAGGTTTTGATGTTGGTGTGCTGGGCCTTTTTTTCTTACACACATAGTGTTGTGTGTTCTTCCCAAACAACTCAATCTTGGTTTACATCTGTCCTCAGTATATTCTGCCAGTAGTGCTGTGGAACATCCAGGTGCTCTTTGTGCAAACTTCAAACGTGCTGCAATCTTCTTTTTTGGCCAGCAATGGCTTCCTCCGTGGTGTCCTCCCATGTACTCCATTCTTGTTTCATGTTTTCCTTATTGTAGATGTGTCAACAAAAATGTTAGTATGTGCCAGAGATTTCTGTAGGTCTTTAGCTGACACTCTGGGAATCTTCTTTACGTCATGCAGCATTCTGCGCTGTGCTCTTGCAGTCATTTTTACAGGACGACCGCGCCTAGGGAGAGTAGCAACAGTGCTAAACTTTCTCCATTTGTAGACAGTCTGTCTTACCGTGGACACATGAACATCAAGGCTCAAGGAGATACTTTTGTAACCCTTTCCAGCTTCATGCAAGTCAGCAATTCTTGATCGTAGGTCTTCTGAGAGCTCTTTTCTGCGAGGCATGGTTCACATCAGACAGTGCTTCTTGAAACCAGTAAACCCAAAACAGGTGTGTGTTTTTTAAGGGCAGGACAGCTGTCAGCAACACATCCAATATCATCACACTGATTGGAGTCAAGGTTGGCTCACTCCTGGCTCCAATTATCTCTGGGAGAAGTCCATTAAGCTAGGGCTTCACATACTTTTTCCTCCCTGCACTGTGAATGTTTACATGTTATGTGCAATTAAACCATGGCAACATCTAATGTTTGTGTAGTATTCTGTTCAGCAGGACTGTGTTCTTCTATTGTTGTGACTTAGATGACGTTCAGAGCACATTTTATGCCCAATTCATGCAAAACTCCACGTAATCCCAAGGGGGTTCACATACTTTTTCTTGCAACTGTATATATATACACACACACACATACATATATATATATACTGCACACATACACACACACATATATATATATATACACACACACACACATATATACAGTTGCAAGAAAAAGTATGTGAACCCCTTGGGATTACATGGAGTTTTGCATGAATTGGGCATAAAATGTGCTCTGAACGTCATCTAAGTCACAACAATAGAAGAAC
>CATNWA010006225.1:0-2500 GCA_951230385.1 Staurois parvus | reverse complement strand
CTCACTTCTCCAGTGTCACCTGTATATGAAACCCCTCTAAGGGGAGATGAGAAGCAGAGGAGAAGAGACCAAACATACAACTGACATCCTCTCAGGAAAAAAAAGATTCCACACAGATACAACAACAGAGGAGGCCAAATGGAAGAGAGAAGTAGAGATCCCACCGAGAAAAGCCCAACCCCCTAGAAAAGGAGAAGAGAGAGGAAACCTCAGAGTAGTTCTCATAGAGTAGGAGAGGAGATCTTACACAGCGTAGCAGACAGGAGATGTCAGAGGAGAAGAGAGGTCAGAGCGGGAAAGACCAGGTCACAGAGAAGAGAGAGGAGATCTTACACAACTTAGGAGGGAGGAGATCTCAGAGGAGAGGAGAGGGGAGGTCAGAGCGGGAAAGACCAGGTCACAGAGAAGAGAGAGGAGATCTTACACAACTTAGGAGGGAGGGGGATCTCAGAGGAGAGGAGAGGGGAGGTCAGAGCAGGAAAAAGACCAGGTCACAGAGAAGAGAGGAGATCTTACACAACTTAGGGGGGAGGAGATCTCAGAGGAGAGGAGAGGGGAGGTCAGAGCAGGGAAAGACCAGGTCACAGAGAAGAGAGAGGAGATCTTACACAACTTAGGAGGGAGGAGATCTCAGAGGAGAGGAGAGGGGAGGTCAGAGCAGGAAAGACCAGGTCACAGAGAAGAGAGAGGAGATCTTACACAACTTAGGGGGGAGGAGATCTCAGAGGAGAGGAGAGGGGAGGTCAGAGCGGGAAAGACCAGGTCACAGAGAAGAGAGAGGAGATCTTACACAACTTAGGAGGGAGGAGATCTCAGAGGGGAGGGAGAGGAGAAGTCAGAGCAGGAAAGACCAGGTCACAGAGAAGAGAGAGGAGATCTTACACAACTTAGGAGGGAGGAGATCTCAGAGGAGAGGAGAGGGGGAGGGTCAGAGCGGGAAAGACCAGGTCACAGAGAAGAGAGAGAGGGATCTTACACAACTTAGGAGGGAGGAGATCTCAGAGGAGAGGAGAGGGAGAGGTCAGAGCGGGAAAGACCAGGTCACAGAGAAGGAGAGAGGAGATCTTACACAACTTAGGAGGGAGGAGATCTCAGAGGGGAGGAGAGGAGAGGAGAGGTCAGAGCGGGAAAGACCAGGTCACAGAGAAGAGAGAGGAGATCTTACACAACTTAGGAGGGAGGAGATCTCAGAGGAGAGGAGAGAAGAGGAGAGTCAGAGCGGGAAAGACCAGGTCACAGAGAAGAGAGAGGAGATCTTACACAACTTAGGAGGGAGGAGATCTCAGAGGAGAGGAGAGAAGAGAGAAGTCAGAGCGGGAAAGACCAGGTCACAGAGAAGGAGAGAGGAGATCTTACACAACTTAGGAGGGAGGAGATCTCAGAGGAGAGGAGAGGAGAGGTCAGAGCAGGAAAGACCAGGTCACAGAGAAGGAGAGAGGAGATCTTACACAACTTAGGAGGGAGGAGATCTCAGAGGAGAGAGGGGAGTCAGAGCGGGAAAGACCAGGTCACAGAGAAGAGAGAGGAGATCTTACACAACTTAGGAGGGAGGAGATCTCAGAGGAGAGGAGAGGTCAGAGCGGGAAAGACCAGGTCACAGAGAAGGAGAGAGGAGATCTTACACAACTTAGAAGGGAGGAGATCTCAGAGGAGAGGAGAGAAGAGGAGAGGTCAGAGCGGGAAAGACCAGGTCACAGAGAAGGAGAGAGGAGATCTTACACAACTTAGGAGGGAGGAGATCTCAGAGGAGAGGAGAGGTCAGAGCAGGAAAGACCAGGTCACAGAGAAGAGAGAGGAGATCTTACACAACTTAGGAGGGAGGAGATCTCAGAGGAGAGGAGAGGTCAGAGCAGAAAAGACCAGGTCACAGAGAAGAGAGAGGAGATCTTACACAACTTAGGAGGGAGGAGATCTCAGAGGAGAGGAGAGGTCAGAGCAGAAAAAGACCAGGTCACAGAGAAGAGAGAGGAGATCTTACACAACTTAGGAGGGAGGAGATCTCAGAGGGGAGGAGAACATTATCACAACTGAAAGTAGATCCTACACAGAAGATAAGAGATTCATCCTGGAGTAAAAAGAAATCTTATAATAGACGTGATCCCACAGAGAGAAGAAAAGATCCCACGGAGAGAAGAGGAGATCCCAGAGAGAAGAAAAGGTGAGAAGAGACACCAGAGAGAGAAGAAAGATCCTACAGAGAGAAGAGCTTCTACAGAGATTAAAAAGAGATCCAATGGCGAGGAACATAGAGATCCCACAGAGAACAGAGAGGAAGGGATCCCACAGGTGGAAGGAGTGATCCCAAGAGGGAAAGAAAAGAAGAGAATAGAGAAGAAGAGCTTAGACAGCTAGGAGAAGAGAGAAGGGATCCCACAGAGAGAAGAAGAGATTCTACAGAGAATAAAAAAGATCTTATGGCAAGGAACATAAGAGATCCCACAGAGAAGAAAGAAGTAGAGATCCCACAGAGAGCATAAGAGAGAAGAGATCCCACAGACAG
>CATNWA010006224.1:0-11244 GCA_951230385.1 Staurois parvus | reverse complement strand
TCAGTGCCTTCTGGTCTTTCCTGCATTCTGAATCCTGTGAACCTGTACCCTGTTATGTTATTGAACCGGATTGAACCTGACCCTTGTGTTTTAGCCTGTTCTGACCCTTGCTTTGCCTGACCTCTCTCCTGAATGCCCCCATATTGGATTTGACCCTGCTGTTGCTGACCTGGCGTGTGTACCCGACCATTCTAATGCCCGCCTGCCTTGTACGCTTGCCGCCCCCTCTCTGTTACCGACCCGGCCAGTCTGACCCTGCTCATCCATCCATCCATCCGTGCAGTGGGGTCTTCTGACCTCCTCACATTCAGACTCTTCCCCGTGGGAGCCCCTTGCGCATACTACTACCCACTGACGGACGCACCCGGTAGTCACGACCTGGTCTCAGGGAGCTCCAAGTCCATCCCCACCATCAGGGGCCCTGGTGAACAAGCACCCTGGGACTTAGACTCCGTGCGCTGGGGACGCCTATTCAGTGGAGTGCTAGTTAGTACCGCCGGGCGCGGTCCCTTACACATTGTATCTATTTCCGAAATAAAAACATCTGTATCCTAAATGGAAACAAATAGATACAATGTTTCAACCGCTGTACATGTGAAGGAAACTGTCAGAGAAACTGTCAGAAATAGCGGAGCTCTCTGCAGGGACACTTTTGCCGGCTGATCGGGAAAAAATCCGATTCGCGCACCCGAAGTATGCTAATATTCGGATTCGCGCGAATCGAATTTTTCCTGAAATTCGAAACGAATTCCACTTCGCTGGTTCGATTCGCTCATCTCTAGTTATAGCGTCTACAAATGGCGATATATATACTGGAACTTTTTTTTATACTTGTAATGGCAGCGCTCAGCAACTTATAGTGGGACTGCAGGACTGTGGAGGGCATTTTTGATACTGATACAGTGATCAGTGCTAAAAAAAAATAACTTCGTACACTAAACACAGTACGAATGATACTGGGCAGGAAGTGGTCAACATCTGGGGCAATCAAAGGGTTAACTGTGTGCTGTGTGTTTTACTAGAGAGACATGCTGTTTTGTATTTCTCTGCTGTGCAGAGAGATACAAAAACAGCATGTCCATGCCGATAGCAGAGAGACATGTGTGTTGTTTACACACAGATCTCTCCCCTGTCAGCTTTCCCTGATGATCGGCCGAGTCCTGGCCCGGGACCCGGTGATTGACATCTCTAGCTGCCAATAGCGGCGGCGGGTAGGGGGGTGCGCTTGGAAATGCCTGGAAATGCAAAGCACATTGTACAGAGTAAAGCAGTCAGGAGAATGCACTGTAAACAGTGGGGGAGATTTACTAAAGCTGGAGCACTCAGAATCTGGTGCAGCTGTGCATGGTGGCCAATCAGCTACTAAGCTGATTGGTTTCTATGCAGAGCTGCACCAGATTTCGCCAACTCCAGTTTTAATAAATGTCCCCAGTATGTTTACATAATTCTGAGTCAGAAATGCTTGGCACACAGATGAAACCTCAACCTCAGCAAAATTCTCCCTTCAAAACCAACCTCTCCTAAAATCTCTCCTAAAATCACCATCCACCACTCATCCTGCACCTCTTCTGCACCACTTACTTCTGAACCACCTGCCCCTTTTGCCTCTGACCCCCTCATCCACCCTTCTCCTCTGCCCTGCCCATCATGTGAAAGCTAAATTCTCTATAAAAAAGAAATGCTCCTGAAGGCACCATTCACCACTCATATATGCACACCTTTTCCACTACTGCTGACCTCTGCACAACTCTACCAAAATGTCTCATCCCTTTTCAGTACTGCTAAACTCTGCACCCCTTCTACTCCCATTTCTCACATCTACATCCCTTGTCCATTACTGCTAACCTCTTGTACTCCTTGACCCCTTCTTCCTTCACTTTTCAAACTTCACTTCTGCTCACCTCTGCCTTCCTACTCACACTCACATACAATTCAGCCGCCTCCCCAACAGCAATGATTTGTCTGCATGGCATAAAGAAGCATAGACTGCTTCCAGGTAAGCAAAAATATGAATAAATTAAACTTCGGCTTTCAAAAAAAAAAACCTGTATATCAAAACAGCAAACATCTAGAACACTGTCATAGTAATGACCCCACTCAAGGCAAATCTTTGCCTCATCCACCTCAGGTGCTGGCTTTTGTGGACTGAACAAGCAAACCCTTAGGGGGAAGTGCATCACAGAGAGAAATTGTGCAGTTTGTGCTTGACTAATAAAGTTAGGTGGGATTCTTCATTGGTTTGTGGTTGCCTTTTTTGTTAACTACATGACGACAAATGCAGGAACCTTCTCTTACATATTCTAATATGCAAATAACAGTGTTTGGGCCCTTCCTTTCCTGAAGCTTTTTGTTGGTTGAATATCGTGTTTACACTAATAATGAATATGATTATTATATATTGTGATGAAGTCACACATCGTGACGTAACGCGTAGGGTATGCTGAATGACATCAAGCCGTAACCGGAAGTGGACGTTCCGCCATCTTGGATAGGGGATTCAATCCAATCCAATGCAGTTTCATTCATAAAAATTACACACAAAGAGTTCTTGATCCTGTAGTGTCCCAGGGGGACACATATAAATGTGAATGGAAGATTTTAGAGTTTTAATAAAAGTTGATATTGGTTTGATATACTTCAACATCTATAGCATTTTTTCCATTTCTGTAGTGCATTTTGGAGTTTGGAGGTGCATGAGGAGTTGGAAATATTACACACCAGCGAACCCACCTGGGTTAAAGGGAAAGGCGCGCTTTTGACCTGAGGGTTCGGGTCAACTTCCAAGAAGTGCGTTTTGGAGTGTGGAGTTGCAGGAGTTGGAGAGTGATACATTCAGCATACCTGCCCGGGTTAAAGGGAAAGGCGCGGGTTTAACCTGACGGTTCAGGACGATGCACAAGGTGAGCGCATAAAGTGTGTCGGAGGTGATATAACACTGGGGGGTCACAAGAAATCACTGGATGTATATATAGATTGCACATTATCACCTGGAGCACTGAGTCTTAAAGGGACGGTTGATTAAGAAGTATTCATTTATATTGGGACATTGTTAATATATAAACGCACAGTGAATATGTTTCAGAAAACGCATGGTTAATATGGACATTATTATGGGATGGAATATGTTAATATGTTCATTATAAGGTGATATGATTAAGCACTCATACGGTTTTTAAATAATTGTCACAGAGCAAGATTTATGTACATTTATTATTTGATTATTTAGTATTGCGTTGCATTTTTTGTATATATATTTCTGTATGTGGGAACACTTTACATGTTAGCTGCAATATTTTGTATATATTGATTTGGATAGGCATATTGTGCTGTAAGTTTTTCACATAATAATGAATAGAGAGCTGTAAGTGGCCAGGCCAAGCCGTAATATTTGCATAGTAGTGTTGATTACAGAGGATTTCATGTCTCCTGGGGCACCCTAGAAGTTAATATAGGATATGTACAAACACCTCTGGGTGCTTTCGCTAACTTACTAATTTCAGTTTGCATTGTTTAACCTCCCTGGCGGTATTCCCGAGTGTAGCTCGGGTGTAACATTTCAGTACCAAAAGCGGTAACCCCGAGCTACACTCGGGCTTACCCTGAGGCACTGCTCCGGCAAGTGTTCTTCACTTATCTTACCCTGCGCTCCCACGATGTGTCCCCTGCAGCGTCCCCGGCCATCTCCTCCGGCCGATGCCGGCATCCGGCTTCTGTGTCCTGTCCCTGTGACGTCGGGACGTACGGGCGCCGCAGCCGCCGGCGGCGGGAAATTTAAAAATTTTAAAAAAATGTCATTTTTTTTTTTTTTACATTTTACCTAGTAAAACATTGCTGTCTCAACCAATTTCACATACATATTGTCCCTAGTGCTTTGTCCTGCGCCCTGCCTGCATTTTGTCTGTTCTTTCTGCCTGGAAACTGAGAAATGTCCATGGCGTCCAAAAAGTGTCCCTTTAGGTCAAAAGCGGTTTAGATCAGCTAGAGAACAGCGATAGTAAATCAGAACCACTTGCAGAATTGAGTGATAATGATTCGTGGGGGAAATTCGTCATCAGACACTGAAAACGATTTTGCGACTGAGCTCAGCAATGTGCGAACTTGGCGCTATATTTCACATTTCAGTGTTTTTGGTTTGATTATATTATTGAATTAAATTTTTTATTATTTTTATATTATTTTTATGATTATTTATTAAATTATAATTTATGATTTTGTGTTTCAAATTTTATCATACCCGGGATGTTTACTAGACTCTTGTTCGGACAGATTTCAGTGAGTTTTTCCTAAAAATTACAGCCTACAATAAAAAAAAATACATATTTCCATGCAAAAAAATGGTACCGCTTTCAGCACCAAAATCTGAAATAATCATACCGCCAGGGAGGTTAATGTCAGTACAGGGTCATTTTAAAGGCTAAGTTCACCTTTGGAACACGTTATGCCATGTGGGTTTGCCCAGTGTATTGGATATCTCCAGCTTTTGTGGTGAGAACTTAACACTAGTTTGTTGACAGATTCAAATGTGAATAGTTATTTGATTACATGCCTTGGCTGGACTAGTGTAGGAGCATTTGGCCTATTTGCCTACTGAAATTGTAATATTAATACTTTGACCTATTTCCTAAAAGGCACTTTCAATATTTACCATCACCTCATGTGTCCCTATATATGTATGAGGGTACATACAAGCGTGTGTAAATATTAATTTATGATCTAACTGATTTATTATATAAATATGAAATTATAAAATACTGTTTCATGCAGAGGTCAATCCATTGAAGCCAGTAACATCATATGTTCATTCTTTTGGGAGCCCTCTGTGGTTCTAATATAAACCTTGTAAGTTAGTCATTAACCATTTCCATACCAGGCACTTTTACCCCCTTACCTCCCAGGCCATTTTTCAGGTTTCAGCGCTCTCACACTTTGAATGACAATTGCGCGGTCATACAACATTGTACCCAAACTAAAATTTTATCATTTTTTTCACACAACTAGAGCTTTCTTTTGGTGGTATTTAATCACCGCTGGGGTTTTTATTTTTTGCTAAATTAACAAAAAAAGTCTGAAAATTTTGAAAAGAAACACGTTTTTCTTTGTTTCTGGTATAAAAGTTTGCAAATAAATACCGTATTTTTCGCTCCATAAGATGCACTTTTTTCCCCCAAAAAAAGGGGGGAAATGTTAGTGCATCTTATGGAGCGAATATGGAGCGGCCGGTCTGGTATTTCCACCGCCGCCGTGTCAGAATACAGAGCCGGCTGCTCAGCTCTGCAGCGGGACCTTACCTGTTCCTCTATCCGGCGCCGCGCTGTCTTCCCGGCTTCTGTAGTGTGGGCGGTTTGGCTTGACAGCCGGGTGCCCCGTGCGCATGCGCGAGAGGCGGTGCGCTTTGTGAATGGTAAGGCGGCACCTGTGACACATGACAGGTCCCAGAATCCGCCGGACCAAACAAAAGCTTCTCACGCATGCGCACTGGGCACCCGGCTGTCAAGCCGAGCGCCCACAATACAGAAGCCGGGAACACAGCGCGGCGCTGGATAGAGGAACAGGTAAGGTCCCGCTGCAGAGCGAACACTAACCAAAGAACAACTCCGCGGAAGTAGGAGCGGGTACCTGTCAAATTCAGGTACCCGCTCCCCCCCCTCCCCAAAGGTCAGCAGTCATCTCCTGTACTGTCCGCAGTCTTCTGGTCATCTCCTGTACTGTCTGCAGTTTCTGGTCATCTCCTGTACTGTCTGCAGTCTCTGGTCATCTCCTGTACTATGTCCACAGTCTCTGGTCATCTCCTGTACTATGTCCACAGTTCTGGTCATCTCCTGTACTATGTCCGCAGTCTCTGGTCATCTCCTGTACTATGTCCGCAGTCTCTGGTCATCTCCTGTACTATGTCCGCAGTCTCTGGTCATCTCCTGTACTGTGTCCGCAGTCTCTGGTCATCTCCTGAACTATGTCCGCAGTCTCTGGTCATCTCCTGTACTGTGTCCGCAGTCTCTGGTCATCTCCTGTAATATGTCCGCAGTCTCTGGTCATCTCCTGTACTATGTCCGCAGACTCTGGTCATCTCTTGTTACTATGTCTGCAGTCCATTGGTTTAGAATATTGTTTTTCCTGTTTTCTGCATCTAAAACCTAGGTGCGTCTTATGGAGCGAAAAATACGGTAATTGTTCTTCATAAATTTAAGCCAAGATGTATTCTGCTACATGTCTTTGGTGAAAAATAACCCAAATTGGGATGTATTTTTTAGTTTGTAGGAAAGTTATAGAGTTCACAAACTATGGTATAGATCTGAATATTGATCAATGCTGAAGTACTGACAGCCAATCTAATTTCTTGAGGTCCAAGAATGTCAGAATAGTACATATATCCCTCAAATGACCCCTTTTTGCAAAGTAGACAGTCCAACGTTCTTCATAAGAGGCATGGCGAGTTTGTTTTGTCATAATTTTTCGGAAAATGAAAAAATTTAAAAAAATTATTTTAACTATTTTTTTTTCTACATACTGTCACCAGTGCAGTACAGCGTCAACATATACCTGGTATGACAGTATGAAAAAAAAAATATATATATTTTTTTTTATTTTTATAAATATTTTTAATTTTTTATTACTTTTTTCTTTTTTTTAAGATTTTTTTTTCATATTTCACTATGTCCAAAGTAGGACAATGTTACCATAGTAACATTGTACTACTTTGGGGAAGTGATCAGTATTTTTTTTTTACACAATTTGCTTATAGCAAAGAATTATTTTGCTATAAAGCAAGCATTTGCCTGAATGACATCGATTCATTCAGGTTTTTTTTTTTGTGCTTAGCTGTGATTTGGCCACAGCTAATCACATGACATGTGCATGTGATCGCTGTGACAATTCACAGCTAGACACTAGTATACAATGGATGGCATGAATGAAGCCATCCATTGTATACAACTGTCATGTGACCTGCTGTGATTGGTCACAGCAGGTCACATGCTACCGGCAACGGGGGGCTGGTACTCAGATCTGTCATCAGCCGTATCCGAGGTACACGGCCGGTGACAGATCGTGCCGCTGTGTGGCTCTGCAAGCGCGAAAACTGCGCATGCCCAGGAGGACACCATATGGCATCCACCAGAAATCTACAGCATTTTGCTGGCCGCCAAGCGGCTATTGGACGGGAGGCTATTGGTTAAATTTTTCTGGGAAGCATTTGGTCTCTTGCTGCAAGTTAGGGATTTGTAACTATTCTAACTTTCTACAGCTTGCTCCTTCTGTATCCCCTGTGATCACGTTTTGGACACCAATTCTTTGCCATCAGTTGTACAATCATCTTTACAATTTGCTATTTGAGACACTTTGGGACTGCAGATAAGATCCTATATATTGTTTACTAATTGTTCTGACCATATATGCCTTTGTAATTATCCTGTATATTTTTGTATGTAGCGCTGGAATAATCAGCTATCATTTCCCCTGAAGAAGCCCTAATGGGTGAAACATACTGAAAATCAATGAACAGCTGTAAAAAATTGTTTGTCAATTACATTTAAGCACATTTGCTTTTTTAAGAGGAAGATTTTATATTTTGTAACTAAATAAATGTTATTTTGATTTCAAAGACATTTCTAAAGAAATTTTCCATAACTACAAAATCTTTTCACGATGTGAAGCACCCTAAAATGCCTCAACTGCTCCACATATTTATCTATTAAATTGGGATGTAGGTGCAATTTGTTCATATCGACAGCCTACAATGTTATTCTATAAATCTTTGGAACATGTTACTTGCCCCGATCTCCACCGTCACCCCTACCTGTGACATTGGGCAGGGGTTCCTCTCCCCCACATCTGCTTTCACATTCAAAATCAGTGTGGCTGTTTGGGCTCCACCCACACATCCACGTTATTTATTCACTCAATCTCTCAATGAATGATCAACAAGTCCCGTCTTCCACTGTGGCAAACAGGCTTGTAGTTCTGAACTCACTAGTGTGCTAATCAGTACCTCGTAGTCCATTCACTCTTTCTCCAGCTCCAGCATGTACAAGGAAAGGGGAGTGTGCAGTAGCTGGACCATTGTACTTGTGAACCACTGATTGCACTGATTGCGGGGTGAAATGCTTTGCAGGCTCCATAGGAAGAAATAATAAATGTACGTTTTTTCCTGAGCATTTCCTATTTGTTATGCTTAAAAAGTGCACTTATCCTCTAAGACCATATATGCTAAATGCCACCTTTTGCCACATGCACACTTAACCGAGGACTAGGTTTATTGGCATACCACTCAATTAATGGGAAGACAATGTTTGAGGTGGACAATAGCTGTATTCGTTTCTATGGAAAAATTAAAAAAGACTGTCATTTGAGGTGAGAATTATGCCTGACATCCTTATCTATGGGTTAATTGCCCCAATAACACCTCTAAAACTTTTTCTAAGATCTCTTTTCACTTATCTCTTATCTCTTGCAATAGCCTTTAGCACTACAGTGGTATATGTTTTGAACCATCTTTCAGAAAGCTATAGAGCCTAAAGAAGGGATCTAAGCTATCCTGAAAGTGTTTAGGTAAAATGAAAAAAAGAAAATCTTGCACAAGGGACAGTACTCACATTCAGGGGCAGACTGACAACTCATGGGGCCCCCGGGCAATAGGGGATCATGGAGCCCCTGTGTCCTTGCCCAAACTCAAAAAAGCCTATGAAAAGGTACCAGGGGCATCTCATGGAGCCCCTACTGACCCCCCCGGGCCCTCGGGCGGGTGCCCGAGTTTCCAAATGGATAGTCCGCCCCTGCTCACATTTCAGTGTACCTTTGTGCTGGTGCTGGTTTTCCTAGTTGAAATCAAACTTTCTCCATCCCTCACCCTCATAGGTGTAATCTTTCAAGGGGTATGGGGGACATACTTGATGAGTGCTTTTGGACCTGTCACAGGCACTCATCAAGAGTGCTGATTGTGCCCACCCTTTGCACCCCCTTCTTTCCCTGCTGTACTATAGCTTCCATGATAGAAAATAGCTTTTTGAAAGCAGGATGTGTAGATGAATGAAAGGTCCCCCCCTCCTCCATTCGTAGATCCCTTTTCATTCATGAAAGCTATAGTACAGCTTCTATGAATGTAGGAGAGGTGAAAGCAGCACTTTTGACCAGTGCCTCTGACAGTTCCAGAGCTTGTATTAACCCCCACAACACTGGAGGAGTAGAGGACTTCAGATTACAATTAGCACAGTCTGCACCAGCACAATGGACACTTCTCATCAAATGTAAGCACTTGTACAATTTCTGCAGATTAAAAAAAAAAAACTCCTAAACTCAGACTTTAAGTTAAACTTAAACTTCAAACTTTCTGCAAAATGCTAAAATAGTACTGCACTCTACTATTGCAATGACCCCTCCGGTAAGCCCTCAGTTCACACAAGGTGAATGAGGCAGATATCGCCGTAACGATGTTAATGTATTGGCAAACTATGTTCTTATCATTTTTGCAGGTAATAACCTTTTTAAGTCTTCCCTAGTTGGTTGAAAGGACAATCTTGCATTATATATAGTAACCTTTAGAGTTTGTAAAATGCATAAATAAGTACTGCTGTCACCAGAGGTTGCTGCTATATACCAATCTACCAGCTTCCTTCACTCATCCAGGTCAGTCTTCTGCCATGTTCTAAATTGCTTTTCTCTTTGCTCAAAGAAATGTGCAGTCATGTAAAACTAATATTTAAAATATGTGCAAATTACAAAGACCAGGAAAGTCATTTAAATTATAATAATATTACTAATTCTGCTTAAACAGGACATCTTTAGTATACAGTTATTGCAAGCTGAAGGGAAAATTGCTAATTGGTAAGCATTTATTATGAAGGTCTTTCGAGGATGGCTGGGTAGATAATTGGTAATGTAATTATTCAAACGAATTACAACTAGTTTGCTGAGTAAATAAAAATGCCAGTTTACTGAATTTATCCATCCTGATGAATTTTTAAAGCCTGAATGTCACTTACTGGAAATAAGGACTTTTGATATAAAAATGCGGTTAAAGCAATTTAAATCCTTTAAATGGCAGATTAGGAAAAAAGATTGAGTTGGTTTCTAGAAGAATACAAATTTTCCTATGGACATCGTAAAAACAGTGAGCAAAATGTTTTTGTAAATGGTGGGAGGGGATTAGAAACTCTGTCAGGCATTTACTGCTGTATGTTGGGGAAAATGTCCTTCACTCCCTTGCTCAATAATAATGGTCACAGACAGGAAGTGATGGGAATTTGTTTTGTTTTTTTTATAATAGGCACTAACAAAGAATTAGAGACACTCAAGAGTTGTATAAACCAGTGACAATTTTTTTTTTTGTTCACTGGTATGTGTAAGAGTGAAATTGAACATATGAAAGCACCAAATCTTTCTAAAGTGCAATGAGTTAAAGTTGAACTAAACTGTATGTAAGCACCACAAGCTGACTACGCTATTTAATTTATTTTTAACATTCAGAGCAAAATTCAGCCCTCCATTCCTATCTCCATGCTTTATTTTGTTGGGAGATCACTTTAAAAAAATTGCCCCCCCCCTCCTTCCCTAGCATTTTTAGCCACACGTATGTTGAGTAACAGCAGATGATTTATGTAGCATTTATTTACTGGAATCCATTGGCCTTAGCTCAGGCATGGGTGGGTGTGCTTGCCTGAGAAAGCCTTAACTCTGCCAGGTGACAGAAAAAAAATATCATGAAACGTCCTGGAATGTATGACAATATTTTCACCTAGGCCAAAAAAACCAGGAAGCAACTGTAGAAAGGTAAAAAAAGTTTAAAAGAAGTAAATATAATACATCTTCCTATCTATTTTCTAATGCTAGCAGCATAAGGATTAAAAATAGTCAATGTTTAAACTCATACAATTGACATACTTAGATGGAGTTTATTTTACACATCTAAGCATTTTATTTTTTATGCACAAATGCACCATCCCACATGCCATTAAATGCAGTGTTTGTCTCAACTCCAGTCCTCATGGACCCCCAACAGGTCATGTTTTCAGGATTTCACATTATTTTGCACAGGTGATTTGATCAGTTTCACTGCGCTTAGTAATTACCACAGCTGTTTCATCTGAGGGAAATCCTGAAAACATGACCTGTTGGGGGTCCATGAGTACTGGAGTTGAGAAACACTGCATTAATGTGAGTCAGAACAAGGGGACTTTATGTGTATGGTTTGGGATGGTGCATTTAAAGTGTTACTACTAACACCCACTACAGTTAAAATCAGTCTGTATATAC
>CATNWA010006223.1:0-11643 GCA_951230385.1 Staurois parvus | reverse complement strand
CATACCAAGGACCCTTAGGAAGCATCATTCCAAATTAAAAGGAAAAGGGGCACTGTTGAAAGCTCCCCTGGTCGTGGCAAAAAGAAGATGCTGACTTCGCTGTGTGCGCTACCTGAAGCGTAGGTGGAGAGAGTCCCCCGGTACTGGGGAAAAAACGAGAAAAGATTTGTCAGATTGGGTAAAAAGTTTCGCCCAGACATAAGCGCACATGCGTAATGAAGGCCCCCGTGCCAGAACCCCCAGGCGTACCCCTTGCTGTCTCCAAAGAATAAGAAAGTCGACTGCGTATGCCAAAAGCCATTGGACAAACCACAAAAGTTGTGGGAAGTTTTCTGTGGATGATGAAACAAAATTAGAACTTTTTGGGGCCCCCATGGATAAACGCTATGTTTGGAGGAAGGAAGGTGCGCTCTCGAACCAAGGCCTATGATGAAAAGAACACCTTGCCTAATTGTGAAGCATTGTGGTTAGGCGTCAATCATGCCTTTTGGGGCTCGTTTTGCTTCTGCAGGTACATGGGTAAGCTTCAGGCTGTGGTTCGTTGTATTGTGCAAACGGTTACCATGAATTCTCTTCGAGTACCAGGAGTTATTGGATGGGGAAAACGTGATGCTGTCCGTCACACACCGGAAGGCTTGGGAGACGCCTTGGACCTGTACAACAGGACAATGATCCCATGCATACCTCCAAGTCCATTAGAGCATGGTTGCAAGACGGAAAAGGCCTGGAACATTTATGGCCAGCGTCTCTGAAAATCATCTACCCTCTTCGCGTGGCCATCGTCTAGTCACCAAGGACTTAATTAAATACCGATTGAGAAACTCTGGTGGGACTTAAAGAAAGAAATGCAGTTGACAGCGATGCGCAGCAGATAGCCTAAGGAATGTGGACCTGAAACTGGGAGGCCTTTGCCATGAAAGAATGGGCTCTGTTAAGATACCGTAGATCGCTGCAAGACATTGTGTCAAGCTATGCTTCACGTTTAAAAAAGCTGTTATAACTGTAAAAGGATGCTGTACTAAGTACTACTAAGATTGAAATGTCACTTGGGGCGTTGAATAAAACATGATAAAATGCTTGTGAGCACAGAAAAAGACATTTGTGGTTATTTCATTATATACTGTTATGTTTATATTTGTCTGACCTACAAGTGCCTCTTTTCAATGTAAAATGTAAGCAAGATGACTGAATGATCAAAAGCAATGTCAAACTGGCCAAAAAAACACTCAATTTTCAGTGGGGGTTGAATAATTTTGGACACAACTGTACATTGGGGGAGAATGTTTCAAACTCAGACCAGGCAGAAATCTGGAGCAGATGTGCAGGGCAACCAAACAGTTTTATCTTTAATTTGAACACTAAAGATAGAAGCTGATTGGTTGCCACGCACAGCTGCTCCAGATTCTGGCTGCTCCAAATCCCCCTGTGTTCCCCATAAGTTTTCCAAGGTTACATCTGCAATATCTGAATGAAGTTTACTTTTAACCCTTTCACCACCATCGTAAACTATTACAGCAACAGCAGCACTGGCATGTAAACAAACTCACAGCTGACAGGTAGTGTAGTAGAAATGTATTTATAATAGTGCACACAGCGCTCTCCAACTTGGATCAAACTTTTTGTGCCAAATATTATACAGGATTTATAATCAGCCATTTCCACAGACACGGTCACTTTGATATTACAGTATCATGGGCAGCACAAAAAACAAACTTACGCTTTATCTGAAGTATCTAGATGTAGCAACTGAGACAAAAATAAAATCTGTAGCAATGTAGATTTTACTCCAGGACCACTTTTGGCAGAGAATACTCTTTAGGCAGGTAAAGATGTTGTTTCTTATGCCTAGTGTGTCATGCATACAGACATCTAGAGGCTGCAAGTCCTCTAATATACAATCCCTAGTGTTTTCCCATACCTGGGGAAACACAGGTGCCACGCACAGCTTCCCATACAAGTAAATGGCTGTATATGGCAATACTGGTGTAAAAGCCAATGGCTTTTGCATGTGTGAGCAGCATATTTCTCCCAAAGTGTCTCTTTCACACTTGGGGAAAAGCCCCTGGATGACAGTGTGGCATTTTTTGCTTCAAAAGCATGGGAAAGTGCTGGGAATTTTTTATGCGAATGTAACTTGCAGCCTCTGAAAGTCTGTGTGTATGAGGCCAAAGGAATACGTTTTTCTCCCGCTCTGCTGTTAACGGAAATTTCCTCCTGGAAATATTGGATCCATGGCTCTCTCACTTCAGCTATGCACAGTGAAATCCAAGATAGCTAAAAGACTTATTATTTGTTTTAAAGTCACACATTTCATTTTTGGAGAAGTGTTAATTGGTTATCTATGTTGAGAAAACATGTTGAAGTGTGATTTGATTTAGGTAGCAAGTGATATATGTAGCTGGTAATATAATCAATGCATATTACACAATAGTGTAAATGTAATAGGGTTAAATGTTTAAGGGAAGGGGTGGTTTGTGTATATGAGCAACGTTTGTATGCCCCTATTCCCTTAAGACTCCCCCTTAAAATTGCGATTATACGTTCAACTCTCACCCATATGACTCATACACCAGAGTTGCCCTCTTTCTGCTCTCTCAATCACTCCTGTTAAGGGTCATGTCAGCATCTAGAGATGAGCGAATTATTCAAAAATTCGATTCGGCTGATTCGCCGAATTCGCGGAATAAATTCGATTTGAGGTGAATATATTCGCTGCGAATTTAACTTATAAAAAAGGGTGTTTCTAGGCTTCAGAGAGCCTTATATTAGTGCAGAACACTGTACCTTTAATTTAAATGCCCTTGGAGTCTGCTGGGGAAGAGAAATAATACTGTCAGTCAGTATGACATGCAGATGAGTGCCGTCGATCTTAGAATCACCGCACACTTCACTCATTTGGGCAGTCACGGGGCCAAAACCAGAGTGTGGAGCCACAGTGTGGCGGTCGAGGCAGCAGCAATGGGAGGCCATACAGCACCCTATGACAAAATGGAACCCACCAGCAGTGTGAGGAGACCTGAAAGTGGCACATGGCAGAGTGTGGCGATGGAGACAGCAGCAATGGGAGGCCGTACAGGGACCCATGACACACTCTGGACCTGGCAGCAGCATGAGGAGGCGGTACAGGGGCCCATGACAGATTACGGGCCTGGCAGCAGCATGAGGAGTCGGTACGGGGGCCATGGCAGATTACGGGCCTGGGCAGCAGCATGAGGAGGCGGTACAGGGGCCCATGGCAGAGTGGGCGGAGCGTAAGCAGCTAAAATTGAAGGCCATACAGAGGCCTATGTTAAAGTCCCCCCAGCAGCAGCGTGGGGAGACGACTATCAAGAGTCCAATGGCAGAGTGGCGGAGCAGAAGCAGCTTCAATTGAAGGCCATACACAGGCCTAGGTTAAAAAGCGGAAGCCGTCAGCAGCGTGAGCAGACGACAGAGGCACATGGCGCAGGGTGGCGGTGGAGGCAGCAGTATTCGGAAGCCAAACACAGGCCTCGGTTAAAAAGCGGAAGCCGTCAGCAGCGTGAACAGACGACAGAGGCACATGGCGCAGGGTGGCGGTGGAGGCAGCAGCAATGGAAGGCCAATACAGCACCCTATCACAAAATGGAACCCACCAACAGTGTAAGGAGACCTGAAAGTGGCACATGGCGCAGGGTGGCGGTGGAGGCAGCAGTATTCGGAAGCCAAACACAGGCCTCGGTTTAAAAAGCGGAAGCCGTCAGCAGCGTGAGCAGACGACAGAGACACATGGCGCAGGGTGGCGGTGGATGCAGCAGTATTCGGAAGACAAACACAGGCCTCGGTTAAAAAGCGGAAGCCGTCAGCAGCGTGAGCAGACGACAGAGACACATGGCGCAGGGTGGCGGTGGATGCAGCAGTATTCGGAAGCCAAACACAGGCCTCGGTTTAAAAAGCGGAAGCCGACAGCAGCGTGAGCAGACGACAGAGGCACATGGCGCAGGGTGGCGGTGGGAGGCAGCAGCAATGGAAGGCCATACAGCACCCTATCACAAAATGGAACCCACCAACAGTGTAAGGAGACCTGAAAGTGGCACATGGCGCAGGGTGGCGGTGGAGGCAGCAGTATTCGGAAGCCAAACACAGGCCTCGGTTAAAAAGCGGAAGCCGTCAGCAGCGTGAGCAGACGACAGAGAGGCACATGGCGCAGGGTGGCGGTGGAGCAGCAGTATTCGGAAGCCAAACACAGGCCTCGGTTAAAAAGCGGAAGCCGTCAGCAGCGTGAGCAGACGACAGAGGCACATGGCGCAGGGTGGCGGTGGAGGCAGCAGTATTCGGAAGCCAAACACAGGCCTCAGTTTAAAAAAGCGGGAAGCCGTCAGCAGCGTGAGCAGACGACAGAGGCACATGGCGCAGGGTGGCGGTGGATGGCAGCAGTATTCGGAAGCCAAACACAGGCCCCTATTAAAAAGCGGAAACCGAAGCCTCAGCAGCAATGTGAGCAGGAGACCTGAAAGGGACACATGGCGCAGGGTGGCGGTGGATTGCAGCAGTATTCGGAAGCCAAACACAGGCCTCGGTTTAAAAGCGGAAGCCGTCAGCAGCGTGAGCAGACGACAGACATGGCGCATGGGGCGCAGGGTGGCGGTGGAGGCAGCAGTATTCGGAAGCCATACACAGGCCTAGGTTTAAAACTGGAACCCAGCAGCGTGAGCAGACGACAAAGACGCACATGGCAGAGGATGGATCTGGCAGCAGTATGAGAAGGCGGTACAGGGGCCCGTGGCACAGTGTGGTGATGGGGGCTACAGCAACTGGATGCCAGAAAGTGGCCGATAGGGCTATATACTGCATGGAATTATAAAAACAGTTGTAAAGACAGCGGCCTATTTGTCCCTAATAACATGTTTGGGGCATGATTCATGGCGGATTTAGTCAGTTGTGTCAGGAACTGGTGGTTTGAAATCCAGACTAATCCACGCCTGATTCATTTTCACAAACGTGAGTCTCTCCACACTTTGGGTGGACAGTCGTGTCCTCCGCGGAGTTACAATACCTCCTGCCGCACTAAACACGCGCTCCGATGCCACGCTACTGGCCGGGCATGACAGCCTTTCAAGGGCAAATTCAGCTAGTTGGGGCCAAAGGTCAAGTTTCGTTGCCCAGTAGTCAAGGGGATTGTCTACCTCGGTTGGCAGGGTGCTGTCCAAGTAGGCCCAAGCCTGTTGTTTGAGGTCCTGCTCCAGGTCCACCTGATGCTGCTGCTGCTGCGGCTGGTTAGTAGTTTCCTCACTGCGCTGGTGAAGAAAGCTACTCATCATCGACTGCAGACTGAGGCAGCCGCTGCTGGTGGAGCTGCCACTGCTCCTACCACCCCACCCCTCCCCTGCTGCCATGGCAGCGGAACGCGAGCGCACAGGGCCCACAGTGTCTGAGGATGGACGTTGGCGCAGAAAGGCAGAGACCAACTGACTACATAGGTGGTTTTTTATAGTACTTTATTTTGGCCTCCCTCTCAGCAGGTGTGAAAAAGGCCACCATTTTTGAACGGGTAGCGAGGGTCCAACAAGGTGGACAGCCAAAAGTCATCCCTCTGTCTGATGGTTATTATTCGGCTGTCGCTACGCAAGCAACCGAGCATGCTATGGGCCATTTGTGCCAAGGAATGCGAGGGACTCCCTGCCTCCATCTCCACAGCATACTGCCACGGTGCGTCTGGGTCCTCTGTCTCCTCCTCCTCCTCCTTCTACCAGATGCTCCTGCTCCTCCACTCCTGTCCGCTGAGTGGAAAAAACCACCCATTTCACTCAATAATTCCTGAGCACCAATGTCCTCCTCTACCTCCTCCTCTTCTTCCTGTCCTGCCCCCACAGGGGTCATGTGGCGTTGAGATCTGTGCGCCACGTCTACCGCACCCTGACCAGCCATTGTTAACAGCATTTGTTCCAGGACGTGCAACAGAGGAATGACGTCGTTCATCCCATAGTCCTGCCGACTCACGAATAGCGTGGCCTCCTCAAAGGGCCTGAGCAAGCGGCAGGTGTCACGCATGAGCTGCCAATGGCTGACATCTAAGTTACACAGGGGAGTACCTTTATCCGCTTGTAACATCAGGAAATCGGGTGATGGCCTTTCGCTGTTCGTAAAGGCGGTCTAAACATATGTAGGGTTGAATTCCACCTTGTTGCAACGTCGCAGATCAGGCGATGCTGTGGAATTCCGTTCTGCCGCTGCAGCTCAAGGAGGGTGTGCTTTGCGGTGTAGGAATGGCTGAAATGCATGCAAAGTTTACGTGACATTTTAAGGATGTCTTGCAGTGGGATGGTGGATTTTAGGAACCGCTTTGACAACCAGATTGAACACGTGAGCCATGCATGGCGCATGGCACAACCTTCCTTGACGCAGAGCAGACACCATGTTCTTTCCGTTGTCGGTCAACATGGTTCCGATTTTCAGTTTGCGCGGAGACAGCCATCTGTCGATTTCTCTGTTCATTACACTCAGAAGTTCCTCCCCTGTGTGACTACGTTCGCCAGGCATACCAGGTGCAGCACAGCGTGACACCGTTGCGCCCTGCACATGTGATATGCCGGTCGGGTAATGGGACTTGGCACGGGGGTGGCGGCTGAGGACACGGCGGAAGAAGAGGTGGTAGAGGCGGACATCTTTGCTGGACCAAGGACGTGCAAACGTGGAGGCAAAAGCGGCGTGACCTGTCCAAGTTGCTGGTGCGGCTGTGCCGGCACCACGTTCACCCAGTGGGCCGTAAATGACATGTACTGTCCCTGACCGTAGTTACAGCTCCACACGTCGGCGCTGCCGTGCACTTTGGGCAGAGACCGACATGCTCAAAGACTGGCCCACCATCTCTTCTACATGTGAATGCAGGGCTGGCACTGCCTTTTTGGCGAAGAAATGCCGGCTTGGCACTCTCCACCGCGGCTCGGCACAAGCCATCATTTCTCGGAAAGGTGCTGAGTCCACCACTTGGAAAGGGAGGGACTGCAGCACCAGCAACTTGGACAGGAGGACGTTCAGCTTCTGCACCGTCGGGTGCGTGCTCGCAAACTGTTGTCTCTTGGAAACGGATTCCAAGAAAGACTGCTGACGGAATCCGTGAAGAGGAGTAGCAGGAGAAGGAGCATCTGAACGAGCGGAAGATGCCAACGAGCGACAACTCCCCTCAGCAGAGGTGTTGGAGCCTTGACTGGCTGATAGAGGGCGATTGACGTCGGGTGACGGAGCAAGTAACGGAGCGGGTGTGATGGAGCGGGGGCTGGGGCAGGCAGAACCGCCGTATCTTTATCACGGTTTTTCCAGGCCACCGAATGGCGACGCTGCATATGCTGACGCAACGCTGTAGTCCCAACATGGGCCCCCTGGCCACGCTTGACTTTCTGGCCACATAGTCGACATACGGCTACGTTTACTTCCTCGGGCGGCTTGACGAAAAATTGCCACACCGCCCGAGTAGGAAACTTTGCCCCCGCTACTCCTCACTGGCTGACTGCTACTTCCTCCGTGCACACCGGCACCACTACTGGCCGTGGTGGTAGGCTGCAGTGGAGCTGGCTCTACTCCGTGGCCGTTTGCCTCCACTGACACTGCTGCGACCCTGCTGCCTCCTGGGCAACCCACCGACTGTTTTGCTCGCTGGCAAGCTGGCACCCTCTTCTCCTGATGATGCGGAAGCAATAGCCTGATGACGACGAGGCTGCCAAGTGCGATCAGCCTCATCATCATCAATTAGGGTCTCCGCGTCACTACTAGCCCCCCTCGGCTGCGTGTGGGTCAGGAGACAGACCTGTCTCTAGACCGGCTACCGAGCCACTCTCCTCGCCAGTACTTCTTCGCCTGGCTGCTGAAGAGGCGGATGTCTCCCCCCGTTCCTGACCGCCCTCTGTTAGCTTTCCTCACTGTACAGTGGGGCTGAGCCCACAGCATGCGATTACTTTTACTTCTTGGTGAGGGGAACACCAAAGGACAGGGGCAGGTCGGAGGACACGTGATTTCAGTGGGCTTGCTCCCGGGCCATGCCAACTAACGGTTGTGTCTGACGTACCCACCGACCGTTGGCTGTAGGTGTCAGAGGTGACCTGGGAAGAGGAAGACGACCGACCTGAGTCAACCAATCGATGACGGCAGGGTTGTCGGTGGAGACATGACCGCTGGATGACACCGGGGAGCACTGGCCTCTGGCTGCGACTAGTGCTGCCTCGACCCCTTCCTCTGCTGCCACGTCTGCTCGCTCCTGAAACATTGCCTCCTCTGCCACTCCTCTGCGTGTTGTCTGACATACTCTTTAATTCAATAAGCACCCCAAAAATAAAACCGGATTTAACTCTTTGAACGTTACAATAGTGGTTGTGAAGCAGAAAGTCAGTTTATTGTACACAATCGGTCAATTGCAGCTTGCCGTTGGCTGGAAACTGTACGTTTGTGTCACTGGAATGCACTAATCACCCAAAAAAATATTACCGCCAGCCGGCGTCCTAAATGGATTTAACTCTTTGAACGTACAAATAGTGGTTTGTGAAGCAGAAAGTCAGTTTATTTAGCACAATCGGTCAATTGCAGCTTGCCGTTGGCTGGAAACTGTACGTTTGTGTCACTGGAATGCACTAATCACCCAAAAAATAATTACCGCCACCCGGCGTGTAATGGATCTAACTCTTTGAACGTACAATAGTGGTTGTGAAGCAGAAAGTCAGTTTATTGTACACAATCGGTCAATTGCAGCTTGCCGTTGGCTGGAAACTGTACGTTTTATGTCACTGGAATGCACTAATCACCCAAAAAATATTACCGCCACCCGCGTGTAATATGGATCTAACTCTTTGAACGTACAATAGTGGTTGTGAAGCAGAAAAGGTCAGTTTATTGTACACAATTCGGTCAATTGCAGCTTGCCGTTGGCTGGAAACTGTACGTTTTGTGTAACTGGAATGCACTAATTCACCAAAAAAAAATATTAGCGCCCAGCCGGCGTTCTAAATGGATTTAACTCTTTTAGAACGTACAATATGTAACGATTTCTGTGTCCCTGGAATTAACGATTCTGTGTCCCTGAGTAACGATTTCTGTGTCCTTCTGAGAGTAACGATTCTGTGTCCCTGAGTAGTACGATTCTGTGTCCCCTGAGTAACAGATTCTGTGTCCGCTGAGTAACGATTCTGTGTCCCTGAAGTAACGATTCTGTGTCCCTGAAGTTACGATTCTGTGTCCCTGAGAGTAACGATTTCTGTGGCCCTAAAGTCTCTGTGACCTAAAGTCTCTGTGGCCCTAAAGTTCTCCTGTGGCCCTAAAGTCTCTGTGGCCCTAACTCCATGTCCATCAATACACAGAGGTCTGTCTCTCTTGAATGACCGGAGGCTAAATGGACGAATTCGAAGATGGCCGCGATTTATAGCTCCACCATTACACAGTGCTGGCTGCTGGCTGCTGATTGGCTAATGCGATCACATGTCATGATTCATGACTCATGAATGCATTATGGGTCAGCGCGCCTTGTCTGCGCGCCTTCCCAGAGATCCCCACCCCATCTTCTCTGTCCATTTTCTCCTGTCGCCACACATGTCCGCCGCCATTTTTGGGAAAATTCGATCGTGCATCCGAAGTTTGCTAATCTTCGGATTCGTCACGAATCGAATTTTTTTGCCAAATCTTCGAAACGAATTCCACTTCGTCCATGTTCGATTCGCTCATCTCTATCAGCATCCATCGGAGTCGATCACTTTCTCAGACCATGCCCATATCCTTGTCGACACAGATTTCGCTGTCCTCCAAGCCCAAACCATGGCTGTGGAAGCTCAACAACTCACTGAACCAAATGCCCTCAGCGGTAGAAGAGGTATCCAAAGAGCTTACAAATTTTCTTCTCCACCTAAAATTTTGGGGTACCCAGACAGTTTCACCTATGACGGTCCTGGGAGACGCACAAGGTTGTATATCGGGAGTGCTGATCAAGAACTGGCACACAAACCTAAAAAACGGGAATGAGCTAAACAAATCACAGAGCTCCTTGGCATGATCAGTGCACTGGAATGCCGTCCCAAAAACCAAAAATAGAACTCATAGAACTTTCAGTGTTGAAGGGCCGACTTCGATCCCTTCCGATGTGAGAAGGCTAAAGTCACGCTTGCCAAGTACAAGTGTTCTTTTTATGAATAACATGGCAATACATGTGGCAAGCACTCTTCGGGCCCAGCAAACTCGAACATTTATTTCTGAGCTGCTTGATGAAGCCCAACAAAAGGTCCACGCAAACTGAAAAAAAAAAATAGCGAGAGGTCTTTCAGAGAATATCATGAATTGCCCTGTAACCTTCCTACCTTGAGTTGGTCCTTCCACAGCTGACTCAATCTAGGCTGGCAGCCATCCAGGCATACCTACATGACTCGGATCTCCCTTGCCTCTCAGACGAGACCATCACCTCCCTGGAGGCTCCTCTTTCCACCAAGGAATTTTGCCTATACCATGTCCCAAGCACAATCTGGAAAGGCCCCAGGCTCAGATAACTATTCTCTTCTTTACTACAAGACCTTTGGGGCACTCTCTTTACACCCACACTTCCTTTCAGCCTACAATGAAGTGGTTACGCTCCAGGCCCACATCAACAATGAACGTGAAAGGAGGGGGGACGGACCTATTCCTCCGCCAAAACTATCGACCCATTTTCTCTTTAAACACTCCAACCTCAAACTGCTCACTAAAATTCTAGTTATGCGCTTGATTGAATGGATCCCCTGGGCTCAGACCACTCAGACCAAGGTTGTCCCTACGAAGGGAAGCATGGGACCATTAAAACCAAAGCCGTACAAGCTGATTTATGGCGCTCACTCCCAAAATATCCCTATGGGAGGGGCGTGGCCTGTGCATGGATGGAGAAGCAGCTATCTAGCTTCGCTCCTGCTGAGACTCAGGGGAAATCACCACTCATCTGTCAATTTGTTTGGCTATCCCCCCTGCTCTCATGGGTCAGAGAGGATTTCGGAAACTCCAGCCGGTTTTCTGCAACTCCCCGAGACACATTCGGAATTCTTGTTCTCGGAATAGTCTGGACCGGTCATCTTCACTGACACAGCACCACGCAGCTCTGCCTCTGTCCCGCTCCCAGTCGTTGTCACTGATCCTCAGCCCCCCAGTGGTTCCACTTACTAGCTACCCGGGACACTGCTTTGTAGCTTCGCCTCCTTCCTCTCCTGCCTGATAGATACAGGTAAGCAGGACGACTGGAACCTCTGTTACTACAATACGAGCCCTGCCCTACCTGCAATGAAATAGGAGGCATATGTCCATCATTATAGAGCAGGGCTATCGTACTGAGCTCCAATCCATCAAAACGGATTTGCAGGCAGCTCGTTCCAAGACAATCTGAGCTTAACTGCCAAAACGCTGTCGGAATCAGTGGCAACCCAGGAACAGCGACTGGATACTCATGAAGAATACATCTATTACATTTACCTAACTTCTTGAGGACCAAGATAATCGCAACCGCCGGAACAACATACGACTGCGGGGATTGCCAGAGGCAACAGGCACTAGGCAGACCCCCTCCCCACAGTTTTAAAGGCATTTTTGCCAACCTCCTGGGATCTTCTGCTTCCATGGATATAGAGACTGATCGCGTGTATCAGGCCCTGGGCCCACACAATCCTGATCCTGCCAAAACCCCGAGGAACATCA
>CATNWA010006222.1:0-10443 GCA_951230385.1 Staurois parvus | reverse complement strand
GGGATTGTCCCTCGGTTGGCAGGGTGCTGCCCAAGTGGGCCCAAAGCCTGTTTTTTGAGGCCCTGCTCCAGGTCCCCCTGATGCTGCTGTTTCCGGGCTGCTGCTGGGGCTGGGTTAGTATTTTTTCCCCCCCACTGCGCTGGTGAAGAAACCCTTCTCATCATCGACTAAGACTGAGGCAGCCGTGTGGTGGAGCTGCCCTGCTCTCCCCACCCCACCCCTCCCCTGCTCCCGGGGGGCACCCGGAACCCCGAGCCACAGGGCCCACGGGTTTTTACTGGGATGGCGTTGGGGGCCAAAAGGGGCAGGGGCCCAAAGCGGGAATTTCATAGGGTGGTTTTTATTGTACGTTTTTTTTGGCCTCCCTTCTCAGCAGGTTTTAAAAAAGGCCCCAACTTTTTGGGAAAGGGGTCACCAATGTCCTCCTTACCTCCCTCTCTTCTTCCTGTCCTGCCCCACAGGGGTCCTGTGGCGTTGAGAATCTGTGCGCCAGTCTACCGCACCCTGTGACCAGCCTTGTTAACAGCATTTGTTCCAGGACGTGCAACAGAGGAATGACGTCGTTCATCCCATTAGTCTCCTGCCGACTCACGAATAGCGTGGCCTCCTCAAAGGGCCTGAGCAACCCTATGTCAAAAAATTCTACACACACCAGCAGTGTGTGAGGAGACCTGAAAGTGGCACATGGCAGAGTGTGGCGATGGAGACAGCAGCAATGGGAGGCCGTACAGGGACCCATGAGAGACTCTGGACCTGGCAGCAGCATGAGGAGGCGGTATATATAGGGGCCTATGGCAGATTAGGGGCCTGGCAGCAGCTATGGGAGGCCCGTAATCTGCCAGCACCCTATGTCAAAAAATTCTACACACCAGCAGTGTGAGGAGACCTGAAAGAAGTGGCACATGGCAGAGTGTGGCGATGGAGACAGCAGCAATGGGAGGCCGTACAGGGACCCATGAGAGACTCTGGACCTGGCAGCAGCATGAGGAGGGCGGTATATAGGGGCCCATGGCAGATTAGGGGCCTGGCAGCAGCTATGGGAGGCCCGTAATCTGCCAGCACCCTATGTCAAAAAAATTCTACACACCAGCAGTGTGTGAGGAGACCTGAAAGTGGCACATGGCAGAGTGTGGCGATGGAGACAGCAGCAATGGGAGGGCCGTACAGGGACCCATGAGAGACTCTGGACCTGGCAGCAGCAGCATGAGGAGGCGGTATATAGGGGGCCCATGGCAGATTAGGGGCCTGGCAGCAGCTATGGGAGGCCCGTAATCTGCCAGCACCCTATGTCAAAAAATTCTACACACCAGCAGTGTGTGAGGAGACCTGAAAGTGGCACATGGCAGAGTGTGGCGATGGAGACAGCAGCAATGGGAGGCCGTACAGGGACCCATGAGAGACTCTGGACCTGGCAGCAGCATGAGGAGGCGGTATATAGGGGCCCATGGCAGATTAGGGGCCTGGCAGCAGCTATGGGAGGCCCGTAATCTGCCAGCACCCTATGTCAAAAAATTCTACACACCAGCAGTGTGTGAGGAGACCTGAAAGTGGCACATGGCAGAGTGTGGCGATGGAGACAGCAGCAATGGGAGGCCGTACAGGGACCCATGAGAGACTCTGGACCTGGCAGCAGCATGAGGAGGCGGTATATAGGGGGCCTATGGCAGATTAGGGGCCTGGCAGCAGCTATGGGAGGCCCGTAATCTGCCAGCACCCTATGTCAAAAAATTCTACAACACACCAGCAGTGTGTGAGGAGACCTGAAAGTGGCACATGGCAGAGTGTGGCGATGGAGACAGCAGCAATGGGAGGCCGTACAGGGACCCATGATGCAGACTCTGGACCTGGCAGCAGCATGAGGAGGCGGCGGTATATAGGGGCCTATGGCAGATTAGGGGCCTGGCAGCAGCTATGGGAGGCCCGTAATCTGCCAGCACCCTATGTCAAAAAATTCTACACACCAGCAGTGTGAGGAGGAGACCTGAAAGTGGCACATGGCAGAGTGTGGCGATGGAGACAGCAGCAATGGGAGGCCGTACAGGGACCCATGAGAGACTCTGGACCTGGCAGCAGCATGAGGAGGCGGTATATAGGGGCCCATGGCAGATTAGGGGCCTGGCAGCAGCAGCAGCTATGGGAGGCCCGTAATCTGCCAGCACCCTATGTCAAAAAATTCTACACACCAGCAGTGTGTGAGGAGACCTGAAAGTGGCACATGGCAGAGTGTGGGCGATGGAGACAGCAGCAATGGGAGGCCGTACAGGGACCCATGAGAGACTCTGGACCTGGCAGCAGCATGAGGAGGCGGGCGGTATATAGGGGCCTATGGCAGATTAGGGGCCTGGCAGCAGCTATGGGAGGCCCGTAATCTGCCAGCACCCTATGTCAAAAAAAATTCTACACACCAGCAGTGTGAGGAGACCTGAAAGTGGCACATGGCAGAGTGTGGCGATGGAGACAGCAGCAATGGGAGGCCGTACAGGGACCCATGAGAGACTCTGGACCTGGCAGCAGCATGAGGAGGCGGTATATAGGGGCCTATGGCAGATTAGGGGCCTGGCAGCAGCTATGGGAGGCCCGTAATCTGCCAGCACCCTATGTCAAAAAATTCTACACACCAGCAGTGTGTGAGGAGACCTGAAAGTGGCACATGGCAGAGTGTGGCGATGGAGACAGCAGCAATGGGAGGCCGTACAGGGACCCATGAGAGACTCTGGACCTGGCAGCAGCATGAGGAGGCGGTATATAGGGGCCCATGGCAGATTAGGGGCCTGGCAGCAGCTATGGGAGAGGCCCGTAATCTGCCAGCACCCTATGTCAAAAAAAATTCTACACACAGCAGTGTGTGAGGAGACCTGAAAGTGGCACATGGCAGAGGCGATGTGGCGATGGAGACAGCAGCAATGGGAGGCCGTACAGGGACCCATGAGACTCTGGACCTGGCAGCAGCATGAGGAGGCGGGTATATAGGGGCCCATGGCAGATTAGGGGCCTGGCAGCAGCTATGGGAGGCCCGTAATCTGCCAGCACCCTATGTCAAAAAAAATTCTACACACCAGCAGTGTGTGAGGAGACCTGAAAGTGGCACATGGCAGAGTGCGATGGCGATGGGAGACAGCAGCAATGGGAGGGCCGTACAGGGACCCATGAGAGACAGACTGGACTGGACCTGGCAGCAGCATGAGGAGGCGGTATATAGGGGCCTATGGCAGATTAGGGGCCTGGCAGCAGCTATGGGAGGCCCGTAATCTGCCAGCACCCTATGTCAAAAAATTCTAACACACCAGCAGTGTGTGAGGAGACCTGAAGTGGCACATGGCAGAGTGTGGCGATGGAGACAGCAGCAATGGGAGGCCGTACAGGGACCCATGAGAGACTCTGGACCTGGCAGCAGCATGAGGAGGCGGTATATAGGGGCCCATGGCAGATTAGGGGCCTGGCAGCAGCTATGGGAGGCCCGTAATCTGCCAGCACCCTATGTCAAAAAATTCTACACACCAGCAGTGTGTGAGGAGACCTGAAAGTGGCACATGGCAGAGTGTGGCGATGGAGACAGCAGCAATGGGAGGCCGTACAGGGACCCATGAGAGACTCTGGGACCTGGCAGCAGCATGAGGAGGCGGTATATAGGGGCCCATGGCAGATTAGGGGCCTGGCAGCAGCTATGGGAGGCCCGTAATCTGCCAGCACCCTATGTCAAAAAATTCTACACACCAGCAGTGTGTGAGGAGACCTGAAAGTGGCACATGGCAGAGTGTGGCGATGGAGACAGCAGCAATGGGAGGGAGGCCGTACAGGACCTGCCATGAGAGGGACTGAGAGACTCTGGACCTGGCAGCAGCATGAGGAGGGGTATATAGGGGCCCATGGCAGATTAGGGGCCTGGCAGCAGCTATGGGAGGCCCGTAATCTGCCAGCACCCTATGTCAAAAAATTCTACACACCAGCAGTGTGTGAGAGACCTGAAAGTGGCACATGGCAGAGTGTGGCGATGGAGACAGCAGCAATGGCGATGGCAGCAATGGGAGGCCGTACAGGGACCCATGAGAGACTCTGGACCTGGCAGCAGCTATGGCAGCAGCATGAGGAGGCGGGTATATAGGGGCCTATGGCAGATTAGGGGCCTGGCAGCAGCTATGGGAGGCCCGTAATCTGCCAGCACCCTATGTCAAAAAATTCTAACACACCAGCAGTGTGTGAGGAGACCTGAAAGTGGCACATGGCAGAGTGTGGCGATGGAGACAGCAGCAATGGGAGGCCGTACAGGGACCCATGAGAGACTCTGGGACCTGGCAGCAGCATGAGGAGGCGGTATATAGGGGGGCCTATGGCAGATTAGGGGCCTGGCAGCAGCTATGGGAGGCCCGTAATCTGCCAGCACCCTATGTCAAAAAAATTCTAACACACCAGCAGTGTGTGAGGAGACCTGAAAGTGGCACATGGCAGAGTGTGGCGATGGAGACAGCAGCAATGGGAGGCCGTACAGGGACCCATGAGAGACTCTGGACCTGGCAGCAGCATGAGGAGGCGGTATATATAGGGGCCCATGGCAGATTAGGGGCCTGGCAGCAGCTATGGGAGGCCCGTAATCTGCCAGCACCCTATGTCAAAAAATTCAACACACCAGCAGTGTGTGAGGAGACCTGAAAGTGGCACATGGCAGAGTGTGGGCGATGGAGACAGCAGCAATGGGAGGCCGTACAGGGACCCATGAGAGACTCTGGACCTGGCAGCAGCAGAGGAGGGCGGTATATAGGGGCCCCATGGCAGATTAGGGCTGGGCAGCAGCTATGGGAGGCCCGTAATCTGCCAGCACCCTATGTCAAAAAATTCTACACACCAGCAGTGTGTGAGGAGACCTGAAAGTGGCACATGTTTGAGGCATGATTCATGGCGGATTTAGTCAGTTGTGTCAGGAACTGGTGGTTTGAAATCCAGACTAATCCACGCCTGATTCATTTTCACAAACGTGAGTCTCTCCACACTTTGGGTGGACAGTCGTGTCCTCCGCGGAGTTACAATACCTCCTGCCGCACTAAACACGCGCGCTCCGATGCCACGCTACTGGCCGGGCATGACAGCCTTTCAAGGGCAAATTCAGCTAGTTGGGGCCAAAGGTCAAGTTTCGTTGCCCAGTAGTCAAGGGGATTGTCTACCTCGGTTGGCAGGGTGCTGTCCAAGTAGGCCCAAGCCTGTTGTTTGAGGTCCTGCTCCAGGTCCACCTGATGCTGCTGCTGCTGCTGCTGCTGCGGCTGGTTAGTAGTTTCCTCACTGGCTGGTGAAGAAAGCTACTCATCATCGACTGCAGACTGAGGCAGCCGCTGCTGGTGGAGCTGCCACTGCTCCTACCACCCCACCCCTCCCCTGCTGCCATGGCAGCGGAACGCGAGCGCACAGGGCCCACAGTGTCTGAGGATGGACGTTGGCGCACAAAGGCAGAGACCAACTGACTACATAGGTGGTTTTTATAGTACGTTATTTTGGCCTCCCTCTCAGCAGGTGTGAAAAAGGCCACCATTTTTGAACGGTAGCGAGGGTCCAACAAGGTGGACAGCCAAAAGTCATCCCTCTGTCTGATGGTTATTATTCGGCTGTCGCTACGCAAGCAAGCAACCGAGCATGCTATGGGCCATTTGTGCCAAGGAATGCGAGGGACTCCCTGCCTCCATCTCCACAGCATACTGCCACGGTGCGTCTGGGTCCTCTGTCTCCTCCTCCTCCTCCTCTACCAGATGCTCCTGCTCCTCCACTCCTGTCCGCTGAGTGGTGAAAAAACCACCCATTTCACTCAATAATTCCTGAGCACAAATGTCCTCCTCTACCTCCTCCTCTTCTTCCTGTCCTGCCCCCACAGGGGTCATGTGGCGTTGAGATCTGTGCGCCACGTCTACCGCACCCTGACCAGCCATTGTTAACAGCATTTGTTCAAGGACGTGCAACAGAGGAATGACGTCGTTCATCCCATAGTCCTGCCGACTCACGAATAGCGTGGCCTCCTCAAAGGGCCTGAGCGGCAGGTGTCACGCATGAGCTGCCAATGGCTGACATCGAAGTTACACAGGGGAGTACCTTTATCCGCTTGTAACATCAGGAAATCGGTGATGGCCTTTCGCTGTTCGTAAAGGCGGTCTAACATGTGTAGGGTTGAATTCCACCTTGTTGCAACGTCGCAGATCAGGCGATGCTGTGGAATTCCGTTCTGCCGCTGCAGCTCAAGGAGGGTGTGCTTTGCGGTGTAGGAATGGCTGAAATGCATGCAAAAAGTTTACGTGACATTTTAAGGATGTCTTGCAGTGGGATGGTGGATTTTAGGAACCGCTTGACAACCAGATTGAACACGTGAGCCATGCATGGCGCATGGCACAACCTTCCTTGACGCAGAGCAGACACCATGTTCTTTCCGTTGTCGGTCAACATGGTTCCGATTTTCAGTTTGCGCGGAGACACAGCCATCTGTCGATTTCTCTGTTCATTACACTCAGAAGTTCCTCCCCTGTGTGACTACGTTCGCCAAGGCATACCAGGTGCAGCACAGCGTGACACCGTTGCGCCCTGCACATGTGATATGCCGGTCGGGTAATGGGACTTGGCACGGGGGGGGCGGCTGAGGACACGGCGGAAGAAGAGGTGGTAGAGGCGGACATCTTTGCCGGACCAAGGACGTGCAAACGTGGAGGCAAAAGCGGCGTGACCTGTCCAAGTTGCTGGTGCGGCTGTGACGGCACCACGTTCACCCAGTGGGCCGTAAATGACATGTACTGTCCCTGACCGTAGTTACAGCTCCACACGTCGGCGCTGCCGTGCACTTTGGCAGAGACCGACATGCTCAAAGACTGGCCCCCACCATCTCTTCTACATGTGAATGCAGGGCTGGCACTGCCTTTTTGGCGAAGAAATGACGGCTTGGCACTCTCCACCGCGGCGCGCGGCACAAGCCATCATTTCTCGGAAAGGTGCTGAGTCCACCACTTGGAAAGGGAGGGACTGCAGCACCAGCAACTTGGACAGGAGGACGTTCAGCTTTTGCACCGTCGGGTGCGTGCTCGCAAACTGTTGTCTCTTGGAAACGGATTCCAAGAAAGACTGCTGACGGAATCCGTGAAGAGGAGTAGCAGGAGTAGCAGGAGAAGGAGCATCTGAACGAGCGGAAGATGCCAACGAGCGACAACTCCCCTCAGCAGAGGTGTTGGAGCCTTGACTGGCTGATGGAGGGCGATTGACGTCGTCGGTGACGGAGCAAGTAACGGAGCGGGTGATGGAGCGGGGGGGCTGGGGCGGGCAGAACCGCCGTATCTTTATCACGGTTTTCCCAGGCCACCAAATGGCGACGCTGCATATGCTGCCGCAACGCTGTAGTCCCAACATGGGCCCCCTGGCCACGCTTGACTTTTCTGGCCACATAGTCGACATACGGCTACGTTTACTTCCTCGGGCGGCTTGACGAAAAATTGCCACACCCGCCGAGTAGGAGGAAACTTTGCCCCCGATACTCCTCACTGGCTGACTGCTGCTTCCTCCGTGCACACCGGCACCACTACTGGGCCGTGGTGGTAGGCTGCAGTGGAGCAGTGGAGGGTGCTCTACTCCGTGGCCGTTTGGCTCCACTGACACTGCTGCGACCCTGCTGCTGTCTCCTGGGCAACCCACCGACTGTTTTGCTCGCTGCCAAGCTGCCACCCTCTTCTCCTGATGATGCGGAAGAAATTGCCTGATGACGACGAGGCTGCCAAGTGCGATCAACCTCCTCATCATCAAGTAGGGTCTCCGCCTCACTACTAGCCCCCGGCTGCTGCGTCTGGGTCAGGAGACAGACCTGTCTCTAGACCGGCTACCGAGCCACTCTCCTCGCCACTACTTCTTCGCCTGGCTGCTGAAAAGGCGGATGTCTCCCCCCGTTCCTGACCGCCCTCTGTTAGCTCTTCCTCACTGTACAGTGGGGCTGAGCCCACAGCATGCGATACTTCGCTTGGTGAGGGAACACCAAAGGACAGGGGCAGGTAGAGGACACGTGATTTCAGTGGGCTTGGTCCCGGGCCATGCCAACTAACGGTTGTGTCTGACGTACCCACCGACCGTTGGCTGTAGGTGTCAGAGGTGACCTGGGAAGAGGAAGACGACCGAGCCAACCAATCGACGACGGCAGGGTTGTCGGTGGAGACACGACCGCTGGATGACACACCGGGAGCAGCACTGGCCTCTGGCTGCGAATAGTGCTGCCTCGACCCCTTCCTCTGCTGCCACGTCTGCTCGCTCCTAAAACATTGCCTCCTCTGCCACTCCTCTGCATGTTGTCTGACATACTCTTTTAATTAAACGATTATGTGTCCCTGAGTAACAATTCTGTGTCCCTGAGTAACAATTCTGTGTCTGTGCGAGTAACAATTCTGTGGCCCTAAGTAACAGTTCTGTGGCCCTCAGTAACAATTCTGTGTCCCTGATTAACGTTTCTGTGGCCCCAAGTAACAGTTCTGTGGCCCTCAGTAACAATTCTGTGTCTGTGCGAGTAGTAACAATTCTGTGTCTGTGCGAGTAAACAATTCTGTGGCCCTAAGTAAAGTTTCTGTGGCCCTAAGTAACAATTCTCTGGCACTCAGTAACAATTCTGTCTGTCCCTGAGTAACAATTCTGGGCACTCAGTAACAATTCTGTCTGTCCCTGAGTAAAAAATTCTGTGGCCCTAAGTAAAGTTTCTGTGGCCCTGAGTAACAATTCTCTGGCACTCAGTCAGTAACAATTCTGTCTGTCCCTGAGTAACAATTCTTGGCACTCAGTAACAATTCTGTCTGTCCCTGAAGTAACAATTCTCTGGCCCTCAGTAACAATTCTGTGTCCTGAGTAACAATTCTGTGGCCCTCCGTAACAATTCTGTGGCCCTGAGTAACAATTCTCTGGCACTCAGTAACAATTCTGTCTGTCCCTGAGTAACAATTCTCTGGCACTCCGTAACAATTCTGTCTGTCCCTGAGTAACAATTCTCTGGCACTCAGTAACAATTCTGTCTGTCCCTGAGTAAAAATTCTGTGGCCTCTAGTAAATTCTGTCTGTCCCTGAGTAACAATTCTCTGGCACTCCACAGTAACAACAATTCTGTCTGTCCCTGAGTAACAATTCTCTGGCACTCAGTAACAATTCTGTCTGTCCCTGAGTAACAATTCTGTGGCCCTCATTAACAAAGTTTCTGTGGCCCTAAGTAAAACAATTCTCTGGCACTCAGTAACAATTCTGTCTGTCCCTGAGTAAAACAATTCTCTCTGGCACTCCGTAAAAGACAATTCTGTGTCCCTGAGTAACAATTCTGTGGCACTCTCAGTAACAATTCTGTGTCTGTCCCTGAGTAACAATTCTGTGGCCCTAAGTAACAATTCTGTGGCCCTGAGTAACAATTCTGTGGCTGTCTCCGTAACAATTCTGTGTCTGTGTCTTCTGTGGCCCTGCAGTAACAATTCTGTGGCCCTCAAGTAACAATTTCTGTGTCCCTGAGTAGTTCTGTGTCAGTTCAAATCTGTGGCCCTCAGTAACAATTCTGTCTGTGTCAGTAACAATTCTGTTGTCCCTCAGTAACAATTTCTGTGTCTGTGCTGAGTAACAATTCTGTGGCCCTAAGTAACAGTTCTGTGGCCCCTCAGTAACAATTCTCTGGCACTCTGTAACAATTCTGTGTCCTGTCCTGAGTAACAATTTCTCTGGCACTTCAGTAACAATTTGTCTGTCCCTGAGTAACAATTCTGTGGGCACTCTAAGTAAAAGTTTCTGTGGGCCCTGTTAGTAACAATTCTCTGGCACTCAGTAACAATTCGTCTGTCCCTGAGTAACAATTCCTGTCTGGCACTCAGTGTAACAATTCTGTCTGTCCCTGGTGTAGTAAAAATTCTGTGACCCTAGAGTAACTTAGTGGCCTAAGTAACAGTCTTTTGTGGCATCTAACAATTCTGTGTCTGTGCCTAAGTAACAATTTCTGTGTCTGTCCCTGAGTAAACAATTCTGTTGCCGCTACTCAGTAATAACAATTCTGTCGGTTTCTGAGTACACAATTCTCTGTCACTAAGTAACAGTTTGTCTGTCCCTGCAGTTTAAAAAATTCTGAAGTAACAATTCTGTGTCCTCTGTTCGCAGTAACAATTCTGTGCCCTAAGTACAGTTCTGGTGGCCTCTCAATAACAGTTCTGCTGTCTGGTCCTGTGTGAGTGCGAGTAAAATACTAATTCTGAGTCTGGGCTGTGCGAGTAACAATTCTGTGCCCTAAGTAATCAGTTCGTGGTGGCTGTATGGTGGCCTTTCAGACACATATTTTCTGTTCTGTGCGAGTAAAAATTCTGTGTCTGTGCGAGGAGTACAATTCTGGGGCCCCAAAAGAAACGTTCTGTGGCCTTCAGTAAAAATTCTGTGTCTGTGCGGTAACAATTTGTGTCTGTGCGAAGTAAAAAATTTGGGTTTGGCAGTAAA
>CATNWA010006221.1:0-11221 GCA_951230385.1 Staurois parvus | reverse complement strand
TTGGTGTCGGTGGGGGGGAGGAAATAGTGCCCATCGTTGGTGTCGGTGGGGGGAGGAATAGTGCCCCATCGTTGGTGTCGGTGGGGGGAGGAATAGTGCCCCATCGTTGGTGTCGGTGTGTCCCATCGTTGGTGTCGGTGGGGGGAGGAATAGTGCCCCATCGTTGGTGTCGGTGGGGGGAGGAATAGTGCCCCATCGTTGGTGTCAGTGGGGGGAGGAATAGTGCCCCAGCGTTGGTGTCGGTGGGGGGAGGAATAGTGCCCCAGCGTTGGTGTCGGTGGGTGGAGGAATAGTGCCCCAGCGTTGGTGTCGGTGGGGGGAGGAATAGTGCCCCAGCGTTGGTGTCGGTGGGGGGAGGAATAGTGCCCCAGCGTTGGTGTCGGTGGGGGGAGGAATAGTGCCCCAGCGTTGGTGTCGGTGGGGGGAGGAATAGTGCCCCATCGTTGGTGTCGGTGGGGGGAGGAATAGTGCCCCATCGTTCGTGTCGGTGGGGGGGAGGAATAGTGCCCCATCGTTGGTATTAGTGACACAAATGATGGGGCACTATCCCTCCCACTGACACCAATGATACTTACCTTGCTGACCCCTGCTCCAGCCTGGGCTCGCTCTCTCCCTCTCCCATCTACAGCCTGCATACTTGGCTGCAGCAGCAAAATTTGCACTTACCTGTCAGCTGTCTTCCTTCTCTGGCCTCTCTCTTCACTCGCTCCTGCAACTCCCTCGATCTTCTTCGATCTGCGGCGCTGCCGCTCGGCTCCTCCTCTCCAAGCTCCACCTCCTCGCCGGTGATTGGCCGCCTGTGTGCCTCTCCTGAGCTACAGTTCCGGTGGCCAATCAGCGGCGAGGAGGCGGAGCTGTTGAGTGATCCCGGAGGTGTGGCCAGGTTACAGGGGCAGCATATCATCCCGCCCACAGATCGCCTGAGACAGGAGCGGTGTCTCGGTTCCTAAGACCATCGGAAATATGTGTTTTCCGATGGTCTTAGGCGACCCCTGTGAAATGGTCGTTCGACCCCCAAAGGGGTCGCGACCCCCAGGTTGAGAACCGCTGCCTTAGATGGAAGAACATGCAAAACATTTACAGCCCACATCAAAACACAGCGTGAGTGTGGCCTGGGGGCAATTCACTACAATAGCTCTTCCTCCCCCAAACCACCACAGACAAGGACATTCAGAAATAATGTGCCTATACAAGGCACAACTCAGCCCCAACTGCATCTCCTTATATAAGGTAGGCCACACCCACCACAGTCATTCATTTGGTCAGAGAAAATGTTTGCACCTGAATCCTCTTCCCACCTGCGTTAACCCTTGGTATACAGGCCCCACAAATCAGAGTCAGAAAGAAAGCCAAAGTGAAGTGTACTTGTACAGCATACAACAGAACATTGAACAGGAATGTGAAAGGAAACCCTATTGGCAATATTGCTTGGCCCTATGGGCACAATTCACTCCAGATTATCGCATGAGTTAAGGCAGTCACATGACCACATCTCGCATGCAATACTGAAAATGTCAATTCACTTTTGCTAGTATGCGGCATTTCCCATAAATCGGAAAAACACTCAGGAAATCAAACATAAAAAGGCCTTACACCACGGTCACATCAAAGCCGATTTAGAAATTGTGCGACGTACAGTGAAGATGCTGATTTCCTTGCGATTTGCAAGACATCTGACACAGATATCTATGCAAATCGTCACAAAAGTAGTACATGTACTACTTTAGAAATCAGTGTCAGAAACGCACCCATGTGACTGCTCTAATAGCAGACAATAGGGTGCGACTTGGCATACAATTTGCAAGTCGCATGCCATGCAAAAATCGCATGCCAAGTCGCATCCAGGGTGCACAATTTCAGGTGCGATTTGGGAATTGAAATTGCACCTGATATCCGATCTAATGAATGTGGATGTGAGTATCTTAACGTAAGCGATTTGCTGCAGCACAATTTCAAAAGTAGTTCTCGTCTAACTTTTTCTGCATTTTGTAGCGATTTCACATATAGACTACAATAGAAATCGCAATGCAAAACACAATTGAAAACGCAATAGCTCATTGGTATATCTACAGAAAACACGGTGAAGTTGCCAACAAAAAGCACAATTTTAAATCACATCTAGTGTGAACCAAGCAGGCAATTCAACAAAGTAAATAAATCCTAGAAGGCATGTGGTATCTGCATGCTCAGATAAGGGTCTGTTATGGATTTGGCGGGGGGACGGGACTCCATGCCATTATTACTTTTTTTTTTTTTAATCCATCTCTTTCACTCACTCTTCTCATGGTTTAACAAACTTTCCCAAAGGATGTGGAGCGCAAACCAGCATTATCCAATCAATCATTAGTCCAGGCCCTTATCTCATCCCATGGTTTGACATTCACATAAGGTGCTACTTTAAAGGTGTTTGAACAGACAAGGCCTCATTCTAATTCACATTCTAGGGATCATTTAAACAGAAAGCAAAGATGCTACCACCAGCACATGTATGTTAGGGTAGTCACACAGAGATCATGCAAATTCATTGCTGTGGTTGGGATTCAAACCAACAACCCTAGCGTTGTGAGACAGTAGTGCTAACCACTAATCCACGGAGCTGTTGAACACTAAACCTACCTGTATTTCTGTGGTGTGAATCAATCCTAGGTCCCTGGGCAAGGTCAGTGTAACTAGCCAGATATCTCAAATGCGACACAAATGTTGTGCTATGTTGCCAATTCAGATGTATGTTGGTTCTATGTATCCCAATACAAAGTAATGCAATACTAATACAGGCGTACCTCGGTTTACCAACGCCTTGGTTAACGTAATTGTTGGTTTACGAATGAAAATCCATTGAAAATAATGCCTCGGTTTACACAATTGTTAATAATTGTTTTTGCAATACAAAGTGTATGTCAGCGCCGATTTTCAAATGCAAATGCCAGCCTTTTTTTTTTCTTCACTATAGTTCACAAGCTTAGAAGTCACTTTCCCCGAAGTTACAGAAAACTTTGTATCTTTAAATAAACTCAAAGTAAACATTGTTTCCTTTAGGGATATAAATTCCAAGAAAACTTTCTCTTTTAGCTGGGGGAAGTGACAGGTGAATTTCTGAGCTCTAGTGAAGAAAAAAAAAAGGAGATTTACATTTAAAAACCAGCACCATAATAAATAAAAAACGGCATGGGGTCCCCCCTCCCATCCACACCAAGCCCTTTGGGTCTGGTATGGATATTAAGGGGTAACTCCACGCCGAAATTAAATAAAAAACAGCTTGGGGATCCCCCCCAAAATCCATACCAGACCCTTATCCGAGCATGCAGCCCGGCAGGTCAGGAAAGGGGGGGCTGATCTTTTAACAGATAAAAAATCTGCACATGAGCCATAACCTGCTTGAAAAAAAAGAAGAAAAAGAAAAATGCAGGCCATAGATGGGGCGAAAACTGACCGTTTAAAAAAAAAAACGAAAAAAAATCGGTTGTTCAATGGGCCGACGTTACCACCAATGGTAAAAAAAATTGTCCGAATTTTGCCCCGTCTATGGCCAGCAAATATAATAGCAAAGTAATTACTTCTGTCCCTGCAGAGAGCTGCGCTATTAGATTTGACATTAAAAAGTATAAAGGTTGCAACATTGTATCTATATGTATCCGAATAAAACATCTGTATCCGAAATGGATACAAATAGATACAATGTTGCAGTCTCTATACTTTTTAATGTCAAATATAATAGCGGAGCTCTCTGCAGGGACAGAAGGAATGTTTCAGCTGTCATCGGGGTTTCCCACTGACAGCTGAATTTTAAATTATTTCCGTGAATTAAATAAATAATAAAAAAAAACTGCGTGGGGTCCCCCCTCTCATCCATACCAAGCCCTTCAGGTCTGGTATGGATATTAAGGGGGAACTCCACGCTGAAATTTAAAAAAAACAAAACAGCATTGGTCCCCCTCAATATCCATACCAGACCCTTATCCGAGCATGCAGCCCGGCAGGTCAGGAAAGGGGGGGGGGACAAGCGAGCGGCTTATCAGAATCTGGAAGCCCCCTTTAACAAGGGGGCCCCTAAATCCCGCCCCCTCCTACGTGAATGAGTCTGCGGTACATGGTCCCGCGACTTATTCACCAAAAAAAAAGTGTGGTGTGTAAAAAAAAAAACAAAACACAGTACAGGGTCTTTGACAAGTCCTTTATTAAAACAATGTCCCCGAAGTAGATCCAACGTCAATCACGGCGGCTGCGACCCGAAAAAAGAAAAAAAAAAAAAAAAAAGTTTCGCTCCCGTCCGAAGGCTTCCAGCCTTGTGAAGAAAAGGCTAGCTGACATTTCTTATATAGGTATGGGGCGGGGCCAGCCGGGGACATCATCCCCGCCCCTTACCTATTTGAGAAATGTCACCCTGTCTCTCCACTGAGGCTAACTAGCTGAATGCAGGAGACAGTCTGACATTTCTTATATAGGTATGGGGAGGGGCCAGCCGGGAACAGCAAGCATGTGACATGGGGCGGGTAACTCGGATGATGTCCCCGGCTGGCCCCGCCCCATACCTTATAAGAAATGTCAGCTAGCCTTTTCTTCACAAGGCTGGAAGCCTCGGACGGGAGCGGAACTTTTTTTTTTTTCTTTTTTGTACTGTGTTTTTTTTTACACCACACTTAGTTTTTTGTGAATGAGTCGCGGGACCATGTACCGCAGACTCATTCATGTAGGGGGGGGCCGGGATCTGGGGGCCCCCTTGTTAAAGGGGGCTTCCAGATTCTGATAAGCCCCTCACCCGCAGACCCCCACAACCACCAGCCAGGGTTGTGGGGAAGAGGCCCTTGTCCTCATCGACATTATTATTATAATATTATTATTATACAGTATTTATAAAGCGCCAATAGTTCGCTCAGCGCTGTACATTACAAAGGGGGACAGAACATGTGACAGAACAATACCAATACAATGCAAAACATGAGGGGATCGAGGGCCCTGCTCTTTCGAGCTTACAATCTAGGAGGGAGGGGGTGGTGGCACAGGAGGAGATAGCTGTGGGGGATGGAGTGGTAGGAAGAGTGGAGGAGGTCGGCAAGTTAGCAGGGGGTGGGGTAGGCTTCCCTGAAGAGATGGGTTTTCAGGGTGCGCCTAAAGGAGAGGAGAGTAGGTGATAATCTGATGGGTTGGGGCAGGGAGTTCCAGAGGATGGGTGACACCCTGGAGAAGTCCTGGAGGCGGGCATGGGAGGAGGAGACCAGGAACTAGAGAGAAGGAGGTCTTGTGAGGAGCGGAGTGTGCGTGCTGGGCGGTACTTGGATATTAGGTCAGTGATGTAGTTCGGGGCAGTATGGTGGACAGCTTTGTACGTCAGCGTTAGGATTTTGAATTTGATCCGTTGCGCAATCGGAAGCCAGTGGAGGGATTGGCAGAGGGGGGTGGCGGAGACAGAACGGTTGGAAAGGTGAATGAGTCTGGCAGCCGTATTCAGGATCGACTGAAGCGGGGATAGCCAGCGGCGAGGCAGGCCAGTGAGGAGGGAGTTGCAGTAGTCGAGTCGTGATATGATGAGGGAGTGGATGAGCTGTTTAGTGGTTTCTGGGGTTAGGAACGTGCGTATTTTGGCGATGTTGCGGAGGTGAGTCTGCACGAGTTTGTTAAAGATTGGACTTGGGGCTGGAAGGATAGGTTGGAGTCCAGAATGACACCCAGTACTCTGGCCTGCAGGGCGGTTTGATGGTAGCATTGTTGGACGTGACGGAGAAATCAATGGGGGGTGGTGTCCGGGCTGGGGGAAGACAAGAAACTCGGTTTTGGAGAGGTTCAATTTAAGGAAGTGGAGCGACATCCAGTCTGATATGTCGCTCAGTAGGTGTGTGATTCGGGCTGAGACCAAGGGGGTGAGGTGGGGGGTTGAGAGATAGATTTGTGTGTCGTCGGCATAGAGGTGGTAGTTGAAGCCGTGAGAGTGTATGAGTTGGCCAAGGGAGGAGTATAGATGGGGAAGAGAAGGGGCCCGAGGACAGAGCCTTGAGGGAGGGGGAGGTGGTAGCATTATAGGTAACGCTGAAGGAGCGTTGTGACAGGTAGGATGAGAGCCAGGAGAGAGCAGAATCTCTGAGGCCGAGGGAGTGTAGTTTTTTGAGGAGGAGGGGGTGGTCGACTGTGTCGAAGGCCGCAGAGAGGTCAAGGAGTAGGAGCACTGAATAGTGGCCATTAGCTTTGGCGGTTAGCAGGTCGTTGGAGAGTTTGAGTAAGGCAGTTTCGGTGGATTGTAGGGGACGGAAGCCGGACTGTAGGGGATCGAGGAGGTTGTTGTCGTTGAGGTGAGAGCATAGGCGGGTGTAGACTAGGCGCTCGAGGAGTTTAGATGTAAATGGGAGCAGGGAGATGGGTCTGAGGTTGTTCGGTCATTGGGGTCCAGGGAGGGCTTTTTAAGTATGGGGGTGATGTGTGCATGTTTCAGAGGGGAGGGGAAAGTGCCTGAGGAGAGGGAGAGATTGAAGATGTGGGTGAGGGAGCGTAGGATGGAGGAGGAGGAAGGTCATAGGAGTTGTGAGGGGATAGGGTCGAGGGGGCAGGTGGTGAGGCGGGCATCAGAGAGGATCTTGGAGACTTCCTCGATGGTAGTAAGGTCAAAGGTGCGGAGTGTGGGGGGAGCTTCAGTATGAGGAATGTAGGGTGGGGTGGAAGAGGAGGTCAGAGCAGTGGTGGGGCCGTGGGTGAGGGGTGATGAGGGGGTAGCTGAGTGAGGGTGAAGGGGGTTGGAGAGAGTTTGAGCAGCGACGAAGTCCCTGCGGGTTATGTCGAGGGGGAGGGGGATAAGGGGGTAGCTGTGTGAGAGAGGGGGACGGGTTGAGAGGGCGTGTGAGTTGCGGCAATGTCCTTGCGAATTGTGTCAATCTTGTTTTTGAAGTGATTGGCAATCTCAAGGGCAGTGAGTGAGGTGCTGGGTGGAGGTGGGGGTGGAGAGAGTTGAGAGCTGAAGGCAGAGAAGAGTCGGCGAGGATTGGAGGAGAGGGCCTTGATGAGAGTCAAGAAGTAGGCCTGTTTGGCAGCATGGAGGGAGGAGGTGTAGGTGCGGAAGGCAGATTTATAGCGGGTGAAGGCTTGTTGGGATTTGGTTTTGCGCCATAGTCGCTCCAGGGCACGACTTTGTCGTTTGAGGGTTTTGGTGTGATCAGTCTGCCAGGGCTGGAGCGGTCGGGGTCTGATGTTGCGTGTGGTTAAAGGCGCTAGTGAGTCAAGGGCTGTTGAGAGCGCATTGTTGTAGGCGGTCAAAGCCAAGTCGGGGCAGGACAGGGGGAAGATGCGGTCGTGGAGTTGATCAGCTGCAGAGTGGAGGGAGGCAGGGTTAAGGTTGCGGAGGTTACGGCTGGTAGTAGTGTGACATTTGGAGGGGTAGGCGTTGGAGGACGAGGAGATAGAGAAGGTGATCAGGTTGTGGTCAGAGAGAGGGAAGGGGGTGTTAGTGAGGTTGTGGGGAGCGCAGCGGTTGGAGAAGACAAGGTCCAGGATATTTCCGTCGGAGTGGGTGGTGGATTGTATGCACTGTGCAAGTGCAAAGGAGGAGGTTAGGTGGAGGAGACGGGCTGAGTCGGGGTTGTCGAGGTTGACAGGGATGTTGAAATCCCCAAGGATGATGGTGGGTAGCTCAGAGGAGAGGAAGAAGGGTAGCCAGGAGGAGAAGTCATCCAGGAAGCGGGGTATGGATCCAGGAGGCCGGTATATCACAGCAATCTTCAGGGGGGTTGGGGAGAATAGTCGGACGCAGTGGGCCTCGAAGGAGGAGAAGGATAGGGAGGGGGGGTTTGGGAGGACTCGGAAGGTGCTCTGCGGTGACAGGAGCAGACCAACCCCACCACCTTTACGACCGTTAGGCCTGGGTGAGTGGGTCCAGGTGAGACCTCCGTAGGAGAGTCAGCAGGGGAGGTAGAGTCAGTGGGCTGGATCCAGGTTTCCGTGATCGCTAGGAGGTTGAGGGAGCGGGAAACAAAGAGGTCGTGGATGGCGGTAAGCTTGTTGCACACCGAACGGGCGTTCGGGAGTGCACATGAAAATGGGGGGGAGATTTTAGGGAGCAGGGGGACAGATACTAAGTTGTGGGGGTTGCAGTAGGACGTGGAGGTGGGAGGGTGTTGAGCGGGTGAGGGAGGTGGAGGGCCACGATTCGGGGAGATGTCCCCCACGGTTAGGAGGAGAAGGGTGAGAAAGGTGGCATGGGAGCGGGATGTGCAGGAGCATGAGAAACTCCTAGTGGAGGTGTTGGGGTCAGTGGGAGAGCGGAGTAATAGGAGGAGGTGGTGGGTGCCATAGAGGGGCAAAGGGAGCAGTGAGGACACAATATACAATTGCTTGGGAGGGGCAGAGGGATATAGTGAATGGATTTTGGGAATGGAGGAGAGGAACATGAGAAGGAGTGGAAGAGGCATTTTGGGGAGGTGAAGAGAGCAATAGTAGGGAGATGATAGCAGTGAGGGGGGGAGATGTACAGGTTGTGGGGTGGAGCAGAGGGGTAAAGAAATTAGATTTTGGAACAGAGGATAGTAATATGATAAGGAGAAGAGGGGGTGTATTATATAAAGGTACACAGAGTGGGACTCCGGCATGTAAAAGTTTTCCCAGGGTGTTTGCTTGCAGTCTTCCAGCATGCAGTAGAGCTTCTTGCTGTTGTTGTGTCTTCCTGCTGCTTGAGTTCTCCTGCTTTAGTTCAACTGCTGCGTTTAACTGCTTCTTCTATGCACTCGTTCTAAGCCGCACTCAATCTGAAGCAGCACCCCCATCAGAGACTGTGCCCCCCATCAGAGATCTCCCCCATGAGCTGATCTAAATTTTTATAGGGAGATGCACAAATGAGCATTCAACACCACCCCAATTAGAAGCTGATAAGGATCACATGAGTAGTGGGGGATGTTTCTCTCAGGAAACAGACAACAATCGTAAAACGGGTGCAGCTAAAGGTGAGAGCTGGTCAACATATACACAAATATAAATACACCATTTGTTCTGAATATAGCAGGAGTCAATGCGTTTTGGAGTTAAGAGTGGAGGTAGGAGAGAGGTGCATTTACCCAGGAGGAGCCCCCCTGCCCCAAAGCACCCCCCCATGTTGAGGGCATGTGGCCTGGTATGGTTCAGGAGGGGGGGTGCTCGCTCGCCCCCCCCCCCTTTCCTGACCTGCCGGGCTGCATGCTCGGATAAGGGTCTGGTATGGATATTGAGGGGGACCCAAGCTGTTTTTTTTTTTAATTTCAGCGTGGAGTTCCCCCTTAATATCCATACCAGACCTGAAGGGCTTGGTATGGATGAGAGGGGGGACCCCACGCAGTTTTTTTTTATTATTTATTTAATTCACGGAAATAATTTAAAATTCAGCTGTCAGTGGGAAACCCCGATGACAGCTGAAACATTCCTTCTAGGAAGGATGAGAGGGGGGACCCACGCTGTTTTTTTTTTTTTTTTTTTTTTTTTATTGCGGACCTTTATTTTTACATTCAGCTGTCAAAATAAATATTATATAGACCTTTGAAATAAGTAAAATCATTACAGAAATAATTATAAAGGATAAGAAACAAAAATAGAATCACTAGAACTAAGAAAATCAAATTAGAATACATGAAGATATGCTTAGTGCTGTTTGTTTAACACAGTAGACGCGACCGAGTGTCGGCTGTCAGAGGAATCCACACTGAGATCTACTATTGGGCAGTGGATAAAAAGCAAATGCCCATGGCAGACACCTAAAATATGTTCTGCACATGCGCATTTATATCGGCCAAAGACACTGCACGGGCGTCTAGATTTTTACTGTGTCGATTTCCTTGAAAAAAACGATTTTTAACACATTCTTAATTTTTTTGGAAATAGCAGATATTGTTTAAAGTGAAGTCCTGATATTTGGCAAAGCAAATTTCTAAGTGAACATGTCTCTGCAGTGATTTTTCATGGTGTTAGACGTGCTTCTTAGCAAGTCTGCTTTGTGAGTCTGATTCCGGGTGTGTGTCTTTTTGTAAATTCGATTGGGCATCTGCTTATGGGCGCTGCTCAATAGTAAATCTCGTTGCGGGGTAAAAATAGACGGTCGCCCATAAAAATTGGGCGTTCGCCCACGAATATGCGCCCACGCCCAATAGTAAATCAGGGTCAATGTGTCATGAACTCAGAGGCAATCAGTGTGCTGTATGTAAAGCACACTAATTAGCATATATATAAATTGTATGTAATGATGGGTGATAGATAATAGTACATGAATGATTAAATTATTAATCATTCATATACTGATCCATGTATTTGTATGTTTCATCATTCAGCATGTACTATGCTTCCAATTAATAATCAATTTAATCATTAATAATTTCATCATTCATATACTATTATCTATCACCCATCATTACATACAATTTATATATGCTAACTAGTGTGCTTCAGGCAGACTCAGTTCAATCAATCAGTCGTCTGAGCAGCGTCTAGCAAGCTCATTAACGAGCGTCTACTGTCTACTTTGCTATTAGTAAATGTGGTATCCCGTCTGGCACATTTTTAGGTGCAATACCGGATATGTTCACTAGATGGGGCACAAGCGCAGGCTTTATTAATATTGGCATTTTTCTGATAGCAAAAGAGAAACCTTAGAATGTAATAAGTAGTACACCTGTATTAGAATTTTCTATTTTTTTTATTTCTTTTTTTTGCCGTTTCTCCAAAATGATCAGGAAACTAATGCATTTACTAATGAATGTCATACATTCTGTATTCAAATGTTAAACATTTTCACACTTATATCTCAAATAATTTATATATACTTCTAATTTCCCAATATAATTATATATCTTCATTCTCTTTAATCACGTAACTATTCTATGTTAAAGACAAGTGCAGCGCTATAAAATGCATGTGATCAATAATGAACGCATGTAAAAAAACCAAAAAGTGCAAAGAATTGCAACAATGATGTAAAATTGTAAATGGTGCTAAAATAAGTTCATAGAATCATTCCTGAATAATGGAATGTCCTTCGTGTGAGAGTACCAACTCGGAGAGTGCCTATAAATGGCACGTTGTGGTCTCTCCGTGACGGACAGTAGTGCATGAACTCGTGAAAGGTAAACCACCCTTGGGACTGGTCTACACTCACCAGAACAAAAGTATTAATGCGCAAGGGTTTATACACATCACACATCTGGGGGTGCAGCGGTATGCTGGCAGCTATGGGTTAGTCATCCAGCTCAATCCATCCATCAGGGTGGGTGCCCAAATGGTCCTAGGG
>CATNWA010006220.1:0-11055 GCA_951230385.1 Staurois parvus | reverse complement strand
CATCACTTATCACCGGGTTTTTTCCCCTATCCCCTATCCCTACTAAATATAATCCCCACATTGGTTCTACCTATTTGGACGCATACCCCTGCAAGGTGTTCAGAGAATTGGGTGCCAGATGTGGTGTGATTGCTTGGTGAGCAATGGGTTGTGGTGCTGGAAACGGTATAAAATAAGCTCCTTAAATACATCTCAACCTGTCCCAGTTAAATATACTGCTGAGGGTATTGCTACAACCCTTTGAAAAACTATTTACATTGGGCCTCCTTAAGGAATCTCAATGTTTGAAATGTAGTAGGGATCATGGCTCTCTGATAACACATGTCATGGTGCTGCCTGATGTTGCACAGATACTGAGAGGTTTGTTATTAATATCAATAATCAAGCATTAGAAACATTTCTTTACTCTGGACCCTAAATGTTGTATAAATAGGTATTGTTGATGAGGATGGCGGACCAGCTTGGCAGGGAGGCCGGTCTCTAGAGGCATGTAGAGTTTTACTACTCCCATTGGAAAAGCACATCTCCTCCTACTCTTAAAGAATTGGGGGAACTACGTAAGATACTACCCTCAGATACCAGCTGGTTATTTATACACTATATCGTTGAAAGTATTGGGCCCCTGCCCTTTAATGGGCCTCCCAGTCTTAGTCCATAGGGTTCAATATTGAGTTGGCCCCGCCCTTTCCACACACATGACCTTTAATGGCCTCCCAGTCTTAGTCCATAGGTTCAATATTGAGTTGGCCCCGCCCTTTCCACACACCACCAATGACCTTTAATGGCCTCCCAGTCTTAGTCCATAGGGTTCAATATTGAGTTGGCCCCACCCTTTCCACACACATGACCTTTAATGGCCCCCCAGTCTTAGTCCGTAGGGATCAATATTGAGTTGGCCCCGCCCTTTCCACACACATGACCTTTAATGGCCTCCCAGTTCTTAGTCCATAGGGTTCAATATTGAGTTGGCCCCGCCCTTTCCACACACATGACCTTTAATGGCCTCCCAGTCTTAGTCCATAGGGTTCAATATTGAGTTGGCCCCACCCTTTCCACACTCATGACCTTTAATGGCCCCCCAGTCTTAGTCCGTAGGGTTCAATATTGAGTTGGCCCCACCCTTTCCACGCACATGACCTTTAATGGCCTCCCAGTCTTAGTCCATAGGGTTCAATATTGAGTTGGCCCCGCCCTTTGCAGCTATAAACAGCTTCAACTCTTCTGGGAAGGCCCGTCCACAAGGTTTAGGAGGGTGTCTATGGGAAGGTTGGACCATTCTTCCAGAAGCACATTTGTCAGGTCAGGCACTGATGTCGGGGGAGGAGGCCCGGCTCTCGCAGTCTCCGCTCTAATTCATCCAAAGGTGTTCTATGGGGGTTGAGGTCAGGACTCTGTGCAGGATAGTCAAGTTCCACCCGCACCCCAAACTGGCTCCTCCGTGTTCTTTATGGACCTTGCTTTGTGCAGTCATGTTGTAAAACAGGAAGGGGCCATCCCCAGACTGTTCCTCACAATGTTGGGAGCATGAAAATTGTCCAAAATGTCTTGGTATGGTCACACCTTAAGAGTTCCCTTCACTGGACCTAGGGGGCTAAGCCCAACCCCTGAAAAAAAAACCCCACACAATAATCCCCCCTCCATGAAATGTACACTTGGCACAATGCAGTCAGGCAAGTACTGTTCTCATGGCAACTGCCAAACCCAGACACACCCATCAGATTGCCAGACAGAGAGAAGCATGATTGGTCACTCCAGAGAACACGTCTCCACTGCTCTAGAGTCCAGTGGCGGCGTACTTTACACCACGGCATCCAATGCTTTGCATTGCACTTGGTGATGGAAGGCTTGGATGCAGCTGCTCGGCCATGGAAAACCATTCCATGAAGCTCTCTACGCACTGTTGTTGGGCTCATCTGAAGGCCACACCAAGTTTGGAGGTCTTTAGCTATTGACTCTGCAGACATTTGGTGACTTCTGCGCACTGTGCGCTTCAGCATGCGCTGACCCCGCCCTGTCATGTGACATGGCCTACCACTTGGTGGCTGAGTGGCTGTTGTTCCCAGTGGCTTCCACTTTGTTATAATCCCACTAACAGTTGAGCGTGCGTGGAATATTTAGTAGCCAGGAAATGTCATGGATGGACTTATTGCCCAGGTGGCCACCTATCACGGGGCCACGCTTGGAGTCACTGAGCCCCTGAGAGCGACCCAATTCTTTCACCAATGTTTTGTAAAAAGCCGTCTGCATGCCTAGGGGCTTGATTGTATACACCTGTGTCCCATGGAGGGGATTGGAACACCTGAATCACATGATATGGAGGGGATTGGAACACCTGAGTCACATGATTGGGAAGGGATTGGAAACCTGAATCACATGATTGGGAGGGGATTGGAACACCTGAATCCCATGATTGGGAGGGGATTGGAAACACCTGAATCACATGATATGGAGGGGATTGGAGCACCTGAAATCACATGATATTGGAGGGGATTGGAACACCTGAATCACATGATATGGAGGGGATTGGAACACCCTGAATCACATGATATGGAGGGGATTGGAACACCTGAATCACATGATTATGGAGGGGATTGGAACACCTGAATCACATGATTGGGAGGGGAGTGGAACACCTGAATCACATGATTGGGAGGGGATTGGAACACCTGAATCACATGATTAGGAGGGGCCTTGGAACACCTGAATTACATGATATGGAGGGGATTGGAACACCTGAATCACATGATATGGATGGGATTGGAAACACCTGAATCACATGATATGGAGGGGATTGGAACACCTGAATCACATGATTGGGAGGGGATTGGAACACCTGAATCACATGATTGGGAGGGGATTGGAAACACCTGAATCACATGATATGGAGGGGACTGGAACACCTGAATCACATGATTGGGAGGGGATTGGAACACCGCTCTGAATCACATGATATGGAGGGGACTGGAACACCTGAATCACATGATTAGGAGGGTGGGCCCAATACTTTGGGCAATATAGTGTATGTCGATGGTTGCATTGATACAATATAAGTATTAGGAGTATGTCATTACCATTGTTGGATATTTTTTTATAAAGGACGTGTTATTTATTCTCTATATGCCTATTTAGAGGTCCTTCTCTCTTTCATGCCCCCTGAAGAAGATCTTAGATCGGAATGATCGAAACGTGTTGTGGTTATTGGGGATCATTATGTGTACTAATCTGTGTTGTCTTTCTTGCTTTTTAGAAACCCATATAGAGGTTGATGTTCAACAAATCTTGTCAGAGCTGCTGGAGAGATTTTTTTTTTGTTATTTTCTAGGTATTATTTGTAAAATAAAGCATACAATTTTTTTATATACCAATATGACCGGCCACTTTATTAGGTACACTTGCTAGTGCCAAGAAAATCTCCCCCACACCATTGCACCACCAGTCCGAACCGGCAGGATGGATTCATGCTTTCATGCAGTTTTTGTGAGCTATTTCAGTTCCCATTGCCTTTCCATCATCTGGAACCAGTCTGCCCATTCTCCTCTGACCCCAACAAGGCATTTTCCTCCACACAACTGCCGCTCACTGGATACTTTATCTTTTTCGGACTTTATCTTTTTTAAACCCCTAGAGATGGCTGTGATGAAAATCTCAGTAGACCAGCAGTTTTTGAAATACTCAGACCAGCCCATCAGACCAGCCACGTTCAAAGTCACTTAAATCCCCTTTCTTCCCCATTCTGATGCTCAATTTGAACGTCAGCAAGTCATCTTCACCACGTCTAGATGCCTAAATGCATTGAGTTGCTGCCATGTGATTGGCCAATTAGCAATTTGTGTTACCGAGCCATGGAACAAGTGGACCTCATAAAGTGGTCGGTGAGTGTATGGATGTGGGATTTGATTAAGCTGCATTAAAATCCAAAGGGGTTTTTTTTTTTTCTTGTATTTATACTGTTCTGGGGACAAGCGGATGATTCCTGAGTTCTCTTTATTGTTTGTACCAGAATTCCACTGTAATATTTTGCACGGCAGAGTGGCCTAACACCTTTGTGACTTCAGGATACTGAAATTGAGTAGATTACATTAAAAAAAACTCTATAAATATTTTTTCCTATTCAAATCCTTTTTACAATGTTTTGAAGGGCATTCAAGACAGTTATTTTGTACAGTTTCATTATAAAACTGGCAAATACACGAAAATTAATAATTTAAGCAAAAAATGTTTTTTGCTCAAAATTGTAGTTGCTTTTTATGGTTAGGTAAGGTAAAGAGCGATAGTTATTGAATGAAGATGATTTGATGATGGAAGTGTTTGTGCAAAACAATATATTACCAACAGAAAGTACACTTTCAGTTCACATATTTATCATTTTTTTACCTGTATTTGTTTGGTATCATAAAGGAAAGTGGAAAATATATTTTAGGTTCTACATTTTCTGAGATATTTACTAAGACACACAGGTGAAACTCGAAAAATGAGAATATGGTGCAAAGGTTCATTTATTTCAGTGCAGCAACTTAAAAGGTGACACTAATATATGAGACTATTCCATGCAAAGCAAGATAGTTCCAGCCGTGATTTGTCATCATTGTGATGATTATGGCTTACAGCTCATGAAAACCCCAAATCCACAATCTCAGAAAATGAGAATATTCCATGCAATCAATAAAACACGGATTGTACATAGAACAATATCGCACCTCTGAAAAGTAGAAGCTGCATATGTACTCAGTACTTGGTTTGGGCCCCTCTTGCAGCAATTACTGCCTCAATGCGGCGTGGCATGGAAGCTATCAGCCTGTGGCACTGCTGAGGTGTTATGGAAGACCAGGATGCTTCAATAGCAGCCTTCAGCTCTTCTGCATTGTTCGCTCTCATGTCTCTCATCTTTCTCTTGGCAATGCCCCATAGATTCTCTGTGGGGTTCAGGTCAGGCGAGTTTGCTGGCCAAGCAAGCACAGTAATCCCATGGTCATTGAACCAGGTTTTGGTGCTTTTGGCAGTGTGGGCGGTGCCAAGTCCTGCTGGAAAATGAAGTCAGCATCCTCATAAAGCTCGTCTGTGGAAGGAAGCATGAAGTGCTCCAAAATCTCCTGGTAGACGGCTGCGGTGACCCTGGACTTAATGAAGCACAGTGGACCAACACCAGCAGATGACATGGCTCCCCAAATCAACACAGACTGTGGAAATGTCACACTGGACTTCAAGCATCTTGCAGTGTGTGCCTCTCCATTCTTCCTCCATACTCGGGGTCCTTGGGCCTCTCCATTCTTCCTCCATACTCGGGGTCCTTGTGCCTCTCCATTCTTCCTCCATACTCGGGGCCCTTGGGCCTCTCCATTCTTCCTCCATACTCGGGGTCCTTGTGCCTCTCCATTCTTCCTATGTACTCGGGGTCCTTGGGCCTCTCCATTCTTCCTCCGTACTCGGGGTCCTTGTGCCTCTCCATTCTTCCTACGTACTCGGGGTCCTTGGGCCTCTCCATTCTTCCTCCGTACTCGGGGTCCTCGGGCCTCTCCATTCTTCCTCCATACTCGGGGTCCTTGGGCCTCTCCATTCTTCCTCCGTACTCGGGGTCCTCGGGCCTCTCCATTCTTCCTCCATACTCGGGGTCCTTGTGCCTCTCCATTCTTCCTCCGTACTCGGGGTCCTCGGCCTCTCCATTCTTCCTCCATACTCGGGGTCCTTGGGCCTCTCCATTCTTCCTCCATACTCGGGGTCCTCGGGCCTCTCCATTCTTCCTCCATACTCGGGGTCCTTGGACCTCTCCATTCTTCCTCCATACTCGGGGTCCTTGTGCCTCTCCATTCTTCCTCCATACTCGGGGTCCTTGGGCCTCTCCATTCTTCCTCCATACTCGGGGTCCTTGTGCCACTCCATTATTCCTCCATACTCGGGGTCCTTGTGCCTCTCCATTCTTCCTCCATACTCGGGGTCCTTGTGCCTCTCCATTCTTCCTCCATACTCGGGGTCCTTGTGCCTCTCCATTCTTCCTCCATACTCGGGGTCCTTGTGCCGCTCCATTTTTTCTCCATACTCGGGAACCTTGGGCCTCTCCATTCTTCCTCCATACTCGGGGTCCTTGTGCCTCTCCATTCTTCCTCTATACTCCGGGTCCTTGTGCCTCTCCATTCTTCCTCCATACTCCGGGTCCTTGTGCCTCTCCATTCTTCCTCTATACTCGGGGTCCTTGGGCCTCTCCATTCTTCCTCCATACTCAGGGTCCCTGGGCCTTTCCATTCTTCCTCCATACTCGGGGTCCCTGGGCCTCTCCATTCTTCCTCCATACTCGGGGTCCTTGGGCCTCTCCATTCTTCCTCCATACTCGGGGTCCATAGTTTCCAAATGAGATGCAAAAGTTGCTCTCATCAGAAAAGAGGACTTTGGACCACTGAGCACTAGACCAGGTCTGTTTTTCTTTAGCCCAGGTAAGACGCTTCTGTCATTGTTTGTTGTTCAGGAGCGGCTTGACAAGAGGAATACGACATTTGAAGCCCATGTCCAGGATCCGTCTGTGTGTGGTGGCTCTTGATGCACTGACTCCAGCCTCAGTCCACTCCTTGTGAAAGTCCCAACACTTTTGAATGGCCTTTTCCTGACAATCCTCTCCAGGCTGCGGTCATCCCTGCTGCTTGTGCACCTTTTTCTTCCACACTTTTCCCTTCCACATAACTTTCTATTAATGTGCTTTGATACAGCACTTTGGGAACATCCAACTTCTTTTGCAATGACCTTCTGAGGCTTTCCCTCCTTATGGAGGGTGTCAGTGATGGTGTCAGGTCAGCAGTCTTTCCCATGATTGGGATTCCTAGTGAACCAGATTGAGAGACCATTTAAAGGCTCAGGAACCCTTTGCAGGTGTTATGGCTTAATTATCTGATTAGAGTGGGACACTTTGAGCCGAGATTATTCCACCTTTTCACAAGATTCTCATTTTCTGAGATTGTGGATTTGGGGTTTTCATGAGCTGTAAGCCATAATCATCACAATGAAATAAATCAACGAATGCACCAGATTCTCATTTTTTGAGTTTCACCTGTACATCTTTGAATTCTTAGAACAGAATGGACAGTCATGACCATTGTTGATGGGAAAAAGGGTCTTTTCCTCACAACAGTGGCCAGTGGATGTGGGGGTCTGTGGGTGGGGTCTTACTGGAATCTAAAAGTCCCCTTTATCAAGTGGGCCCCAGATCCCGTCCCGCCTCTCTGTAAATGAGTATGGGGTACATGGTACCCCTACCCATTCACACACACAAAAAAAAGTGTAGTGTAAAAAATGACAGGAGACAGTCTTTGACAAGTCCTTTATTAAAAGAAAAAAGTGTCCCCCAAAGTAGATCCAACATCAATCATAATGCCTGCCACCACCGCTACCCCAAAAAAAGAAAAAAAAAGGCTCCACTCTCAACGCTGTTTTCCATCATCTGACAGCTGCACCAGCCTGACAGTTGTTAAATATCTAACGGGTGGTGCCACTTGGTGACCCACCCCCTTGTGACATCATCGTGGCTGTGATTGGCTAAAGCATTGCACCTGACCTGTTGTCAGGGCTCTGTTCTTGGCAGAGGTGTTAGGAGACCTGGCACCCCTGCCAGTACCTTGCATGGCCACAGAAGTTCACATCGGCTCAAATTTGGCGCCAAACGGCCTTTATAAGGAAGCCCTGCACTACTCTCAGGTACTGATTGATCTCTGGCTTCCCAGTACTTTGTTCCTGTTCCTGTGCTATTGTGATCTGTAATTTCCTGATAATGGCTCGGCTTGCTCCTGGACCTGTCTTCTCTGCTTACCCCCTGATCTGTCCTCGGCTTGGCTAACAGATATTCTCTCTTGCTCCTCTGTGTATGACCTCGACTATCCCATCCGACTACGTCTGCTCTGATCTCCACCCGGTACCGAACCTTGGCTTTGAACCGGCTATCCAGTAATCCTCTGATCCCCGGAAGGGTTTGCCTACCTCGCACAGGCGCCACCTGTCTGCAGACTCCATCTTAGTGCTTCAGACCACCAATGAGCACTCCCACAGACGACCTGTGCCACTTTGGGCCTAACTCCCGCTGTCCCACTCTCAGGGGAGTCTGGAACTTAGCCACAAGGGAAGCCCTCTCTCCATTGGCCTCCATCACTGGGTATGTGATACCTGTGAAACTGTCATTTGTGCTTTGTGTGGTACAGCAGGTGAACAGCCCACCAAATGCCCTTACCTTTTGTGTGTTCGGCGAACACACGAACGACCAATGTTCAAGTCAACCTTACATACGTAAGTAAAATACATACAACCATTTATGGACATAAAAAGTCATATATTCTTTTTTATTATTATTATACAGGATTTATATAGCGCCGACAGTTTGCTCAGCACTTTACATTATGGTGGGAGACAATACAGTAACAATAATAAAATTCAATACAACAGGGATTTGAGGGCCCTGCTCCTTGGAGCTTACAATCTAGGAGGGAGTGGATAGAGGTACAAGAGGTAATAACTGTGCGGGATGGAGTGGTTGGAAGAGTAGAGGATTCCAGTATTAGCTGAGGGAAGGGTAGGCTTCCCTGAAGAGATAGGTTTTCAGAGTGCGCCTAAAAGTGAGCAGAGTAGGTGATAGTCTGATGGATTGGGATAGGGAGTTCCAGAGGATGGGGGAAGCCCTGGAGAAGTCCTAGAGATGAGCATGAAAGGCGGAGACAAGGGAGCTAGAGAGTAGGAGGTCTTGTGAGGAGCGGAGAGTACAGTTTGGGTGATATTTGGAGACAAGATCGGAGATGTAGTTAGGGGCAGTGTTATGAATGGCTTTATACGTCAGTGTTAGCGATTTGAATTTTATCCGTTGGGCAATTGGAAGCCAGTGGAGGGATTGGCAGAGAGGGATGGAGGACACTGAATGGAGGACAGTGGAGGGATTGGCAGAGAGGAGTGGAGGGCACTGAGTGGAGGACAGTGGAGGGATTGGCAGAGAGGAGTGGAGGACACTGAATGGATTGGCAGAGAGGGGTGACAGATATAGAACGGTCAGTAAGGTGGATGAGTCTGGCAGCAGCATACATGATGGATTGGAGTGAGGATAGCCTGCAGTGAGGTTAGCCGATGAGGAGGTAGTCAAGGCATGATATAATAAGGGAGTGAATGAGTTGCTTAGTGGTTTCCGAGGTTAGGATTGGTCGTATTTTGGAGATGTTGTGGAGGTGAAGTCTGCATGAGTTTGTCAGTGATTGGACCTGGGGCCGGAAGGACAGATTTGAGCCTAGGATGACACCTAGTACCCTGGCGTGAGGGGTGGGACTGATGAAAGTGTTGTTGGTCTTGATGGAGAAGTCAGAGGGGGGGCACGGGCTGTGGGGAATACTAAGAGCTCAGTTTTGGAAAGATTGAGTTTGAGGAAGTGGAGTGACATCCAGTCCGATATGTCACTTAGTAGGCTTGTGATATGAGTGGAGACTGAGGGGGTGAGGTGAGGGGTAGAGAGATAGATTTGTGTGTCGTCAGCAGAGAGATGGTAATTGAAGCCATGGGAATTTATCAACTGGCCAAAGGAGGAGGTGTAGATGGAGAAAAGAAGGGGTCCGAGGACAGAACCTTGAGGGACCCCAACAGAGAGTGAAGAGGAGGTGGCAGCGTTATGGTAACATTGTAGGAGCACTGTGATAGGTAGGATGAGAACCAGGAGAGAACGGAGTCTCTGAGGCCAAGAGAGTGTAGTTTTTTGAGGAGGAGGGGGTGGTCAACCGTGTCAAAAGCCGCAGAGAGGTCGAGGAGTAGGAGTAATGTGTAGTGTCCATTGGTTTTGGTGGTTAGTAGGTTGTTGGTGAGTTTGAGTAGGGCAGTTTTAGTGGAGGCGGAAGCCAGACTGTAGAGGATCGAGGAGGTTGTTGTCGGTGAGGTGGGAGCTCAGGCGATTGTAGACTAAGCGCTCTAGGAGTTTAGAGGTAAATGGCAGCAGGGAGATGGGTCTTAAGTTGTTCAAGTCGGTGGGGTCCAGGGAGGGTTTTTTAAGTATGGGAGTGATGTGCGCGTGCTTTAGAGGGGAGGGTAAGGTGCCAGTGGAGAGGGAAAGATTGAAGATGTGAGTGAGGGAGCGTAGGATGGAAGAAGAGGGTGACCGTAGGAGTTGTGAGGGGAAAGGGTCCAGGGGGCAGGTGGTGAGGCGGGCTTCAGAGAAGACCTTGGTGACCCCTTCAGTAGTAGCGAGGTCGAATGAGTGGAGTGTTGAGGGGGTTTTGGTGTGTGAGGGATGCTAGGTGGGGAGGAAGTCTAAGCAGTGGCGATGTCCCTACGAATTGCTTCAATTTTGCTTTTGAAGTGGTTAGCAATCTCGTAGGCGGTGAGTGCGGTGTTAGGTGGACTCATGATACAAACATACTCCCAAAAAGGGGCCAAGAAAAGAAAAACATAATTATAAACAAAGTGCCTGCCACTTATGTATGTTGATCACTCAGCACATAATTACAGTAACTGCAATATACATTAATCAAAGAAACGTCAACGAGTTTCGCCTGTGCATTTGGCTTCTTCAGGACCATAACTTGAATATCAAGGAAATTAGTGCTACTGCATGTAAAAATATACAAAATAAGTATACAGACAAGCACATAGAAATACATATAATAAACAAAGAATATATATTTATATAGGCTTACGTGGAGATGGCGGATCAGCGGCAAGGAAGTCTGGAGAGCGAGCACAGGGGGCCAGAGCACGAGGTGGACCAAAAGAGGCTAAATAAGGTGTGAAAAGATCCTACAATGGGAAATATATTAGACTCCACCACAGGTAGCATACACATCCCAAAAATGCATGAATAAAGCAGTTATCATTTGAATTGGCCAGTACTCACAATAGTCCTACAAGCTGTCTACTTCCAGCAGGGACACCCCACATATACACCAATGAAAAAAAAATCATAAGTGGGGGCTTGTTGAAACATTGGAAGGCCATATAAGATGTAACTACAAAATGATGGAAGCTAAAAGAAAATGAGGAAGAAGAAGGAGAAGAATTCCTTTTATAATGCTTTGTCCACGAACCAATAATAAAAAGTGACAAAAAAAAGAATAAAAC
>CATNWA010006219.1:0-12009 GCA_951230385.1 Staurois parvus | reverse complement strand
TAATTTCGCCACTAAGGTTACAAGTAGAGATGAGCGAATCGAACATGGCGAAGTGGAATTCATTTCGAAGATCAGGAAAAATTCAATTCGCGCCGAATCCGAAAATTAGCAAACTTCGGATGCACAAATCGAATTTTCCCAAAAATGGCGGCGACACGTGTGGCGACGGAGCGGGGATCTCTGGGAAGGCGCGCAGACAAGGCGCGCTGACCCATAATGCATTCATTCATGACATGTGATCGCATTAGCCAATCAGCAGCCAGCCAGCCAGCACTGTGTAATGGTGGAGCTATAAATTGCGGCCATCTTACAATTCTCCATTAGCCTCCGGTCATTCAAGAGAGACAGACCTGTCTGTATTAGGGACAGAGTTAGGGCCAGAGAGACTTTAGGGCCACAGAATCGTTACTTAGGGACACAGAATCGTTACTTAGGGAAACAGAATCGTTACTCAGGGACACAGAATTGATACTCAGGGACAGACACAGAATTGTTACTCAGGGACACAGAATTGTTACTCAGGGACAGACACAGAATTGTTACTCAGGGACACAGAATTTTTACTCAGGGACACAGAATTGTTACTGAGGGACACAGAATCGTTACTGAGGGACACAGAATTGTTACTCAGGGACACCGAATTGTTACTCAGGGACACAGAATTGTTACTCAGGGACAGACACAGAATTGTTACTCAGGGACACAGAATTGTTACTCAGGGACACAGAATTGTTACTGAGGGACACAGAATCGTTACTCAGGGACACAGAATTGTTACTCAGGGACACAGAATTGTTACTCAGGGACACAGAATCGTTACTCAGGGACACAGAATCGTTACTCAGGGACACAGAATCGTTACTGAGGGACACAGAATCGTTACTGAGGGACACAGAATCGTTACTCAGGGACACAGAATTGTTACTCAGGGACACAAAATTGTTACTCAGGGACAGACACAGAATTGTTACTCAGGGACACAGAATTGTTACTGAGGGACACAGAATTGTTACTGAGGGACACAGAATCGTTACTGAGGGACACAGAATTGTTACTCAGGGACACAGAATTGTTACTCAGAGACACAGAATTGTTACTGAGGGACACAGAATCGTTACTGAGGGACACAGAATCGTTACTCAGGGACACAGAATCGTTACTCAGGGACACAGAATCGTTACTCAGGGACACAGAATCGTTACTCAGGGACACAGAATCGTTACTGAGGGACACAGAATCGTTACTGAGGGACACAGAATCGTTACTCAGGGACACAGAATCGTTACTCAGGGACACAGAGTCGTTACTCAGGGACACAGAATCGTTACTGAGGGACACAGAATCGTTACTCAGGGACACAGAATCGTTACTCAGGGACACAGAATCGTTACTGAGGGACACAGAATCGTTACTCAAGGACACAGAATTGTTACTCAGGGACACAGAATTGTTACTCAGGGACAGACACAGAATTGTTACTCAGGGACACAGAATTGTTACTGAGGGACACAGAATCGTTACTGAGGGACACAGAATCGTTACTCAGGGACACAGAATCGTTACTCAGGGACACAGAATTGTTACTCAGGGACACAGAATCGTTACTCAGGGACACAGAATCATTACTCAGGGACACAGAATTGTTACTCAGGGACACAGAATCGTTACTGAGGGACACAGAATCGTTACTGAGGGACACAGAATTGTTACTCAGGGACACAGAATTGTTACTCAGGGACAGACACAGAATTGTTACTCAGGGACACAGAATCGTTACTGAGGGACACAGAATCGTTACTGAGGGACACAGAATTGTTACTCAGGGACACAGAATTGTTACTAAGGGACACAGAATTGTTACTCAGGGACAGACACAGAATTGTTACTCAGGGACACAGAATTGTTACTCAGGGACACAGAATCGTTACTCAGGGACACAGAATCGTTACTCAGGGACACAGAATTGTTACTCAGGGACACAGAATTGTTACTGAGGGACACAGAATCGTTACTGAGGGACACAGAATTGTTACTCAGGGACACAGAATTGTTACTCAGGGACACAGAATCGTTACTCAGGGACACAGAATTGTTACTCAGGGACACAGAATTGTTACTCAGGGACACAGAATCGTTACTCAGGGACACAGAATCGTTGAATTAAAGAGTATGTCAGACAACACGCAGAGGAGTGGCAGAGTAGGCAATGTTTCAGGAGCGAGCAAACGTGGCAGCAGAGGAAGGGGTCGAGGCAGCACTAGTCGCAGCCAGAGGCCAGTGCTCCCGGTGTCATCCAGTGGTCGTGTCTCCACTGACAACCCTGCTGTCATCGATTGGTTGGCTCGGTCGTCTTCCTCTTCCCAGGTCACCTCTGACACCTACAGCCAACGGTCGGTGGGTACGTCAGACACAACCGTTAGTTGGCATGGCCCGGGAGCAAGCCCACTGAAATCACGTGTCCTCTACCTGCCCCTGTCCTTTGGTGTTCCCTCACCAAGCGCAGTATCGCATGCTGTGGGCTCAGCCCCACTGTACAGTGAGGAAGAGCTAACAGAGGGCGGTCAGGAACGGGGAGAGACATCCGCCTCTTCAGCAGCCAGGCGAAGAATTCTGGCGAGGAGAGTGGCTCGGTAGCCGGTCTAGAGACAAGTCTGTCTCCTGACCCATATGCAGCCGAGGGGGCTAGTAGTGAGGCGGAGACCCTAATTGATGATGATGAGGCTGATCACACTTGGCAGCCTCGTCGTCATCTTCCAGGCCCGTAATCTGCCATGGGCCCCCGTACCGACTCCTCATGCTGCTGCCAGCCCGTAATCTGTCATGGGCCCCTGTACCGCCTCCTCATGCTGCTGCCAGGTCCAGAGTGTGTCATGGGTCCCTGTACGGCCTCCCATTGCTGCTGTCTCCATCGCCACACTTTGCCATGTGCCACTTTCAGGTCTCCTCACACTGCTGGTGGGTTCCATTTTGTCATAGGGTGCTGGCAGATTACGGGCCTCCCATTGCTGCTGCCAGGCCCGAATCTGTCATGGGCCCCTGTACCGCCTCCTCATGCTGCTGCCAGGTCCAGAGTGTGTCATGGGTCCCTGTACGGCCTCCCATTGCTGCTGTCTCCGTCGCCACACTCTGCCATGTGCCACTTTCAGGTCTCCTCACACTGCTGGTGGGTTCCATTTTGTCATAGGGTGCTGGCAGATTACGGGCCTCCCATTGCTGCTGCCAGGCCCGTAATCTGTCATGGGCCCCTGTACCGCCTCCTCATGCTGCCCAGGTCCAGAGTGTGTCATGGGTCCCTGTACGGCCTCCCATTGCTGCTGTCTCCATCGCCACACTCTGCCATGTGCCACTTTCAGGTCTCCTCACACTGCTGGTGGGTTCCATTTTTTGTCATAGGGTGCTGGCAGATTACGGGCCTCCCATTGCTGCTGCCAGGCCCGTAATCTGTCATGGGCCCCTGTACCGCCTCCTCATGCTGCTGCCAGGTCCAGAGTGTGTCATGGGTCCCTGTACGGCCTCCCATTGCTGCTGTCTCCATCGCCACACTCTGCCATGTGCCACTTTCAGGTCTCCTCACACTGCTGGTGGGTTCCATTTTTTGTCATAAGGTGCTGGCAGATTACGGGCCTCCCATTGCTGCTGCCAGGCCCGTAATCTGCCATGGGCCCCTGTACCGATTCCTCATGCTGTGACGTTGCAACAAGGTGGAATTCAACCCTACATATGTTAGACCGCCTTTACGAACAGCGAAAGGCCATCACCAATTTCCTGATGTTACAAGCGGATAAAGGTACTCCCCTGTGTAACTTAGATGTCAGCCATTGGCAGCTCATGCGTGACACCTGCCGCTTGCTCAGGCCCTTTGAGGAGGCCACGCTATTCGTGAGTCGGCAGGACTATGGGATGAACGACGTCATTCCTCTGTTGCACGTCCTGGAACAAATGCTGTTAACAATGGCTGGTCAGGGTGCGGTAGACGTGGCGCACAGATCTCAACGCCACATGACCCCTGTGGGGGCAGGACAGGAAGAAGAGGAGGAGGTAGAGGAGGACATTGGTGCTCAGGAATTATTGAGTGAAATGGGTGGTTTTTCCACTCAGTGGACAGGAGTGGAGGAGCAGGAGCATCTGGTAGAGGAGAGGAGGAGACAGAGGACCCAGACGCACCGTGGCAGTATGCTGTGGAGATGGAGGCAGGGAGTCCCTCGCATTCCTTGGCACAAATGGCCCATAGCATGCTCGCTTGCTTGCGTAGCGACTGCCGAATAATAACCATCAGACAGAGGGATGACTTTTGGCTGTCCACCTTGTTGGACCCTCGCTACCGTTCAAAAATGGTGGCCTTTTTCACAACTGCTGAGAGGGAGGCCAAAATAACGTACTATAAAAACCACCTATGTAGTCAGTTGGTCTCTGCCTTTCTGCGCCAACGTCCATCCTCAGACACTGTGGGCCCTGTGCGCTCGCGTTCCGCTGCCATGGCAGCAGGGGAGGGGTGGGGTGGTAGGAGCAGTGGCAGCTCCACCAGCAGCGGCTGCCTCAGTCTGCAGTCGATGATGAGTAGCTTTCTTCACCAGCGCAGTGAGGAAACTACTAACCAGCCGCAGCAGCAGCAGCATCAGGTGGACCTGGAGCAGGACCTCAAACAACAGGCTTGGGCCTACTTGGACAGCACCCTGCCAACCGAGGTAGACAATCCCCTTGACTACTGGGCAACGAAACTTGACCTTTGGCCCCAACTAGCTGAATTTGCCCTTGAAAGGCTGTCATGCCCGGCCAGTAGCGTGGCATCGGAGCGCGTGTTTAGTGCGGCAGGAGGTATTGTAACTCCGCGGAGGACACGACTGTCCACCCAAAGTGTGGAGAGACTCACGTTTGTGAAAATGAATCAGGCGTGGATTAGTCTGGATTTCAAACCACCAGTTCCTGACACAACTGACTAAATCCGCCATGAATCATGCCCCAAACATGTTATTATTTTTAACATAGGCCTCTGTATGGCCTTCAATTTAAGCTGCTTACGCTTCGCCACTCTGCCATGGGCCCCTGTACCGCCTCCTCTTGCTGCTGCCAGGTCCAGAGTGTGTCATGGGTCCCTGTACGGCCTCCCATTGCTGCTGTCTCCATCACCACACTCTGCCATGTGCCACTTTCAGGTCTCCTCACACTGCTGGTGGGTTCCATTTTGTCATAGGGTGCTGGCAGATTACGGGCCTCCCATTGCTGCTGCCAGGCCCGTAATCTGCCATGGGCCCCCGTACCGACTCCTCATGCTGCTGCCAGGCCCGTAATCTGTCATGGGCCCCTGTACCGCCTCCTCATGCTGCTGCCAGGTCCAGAGTGTGTCATGGGTCCCTGTACGGCCTCCCATTGCTGCTGCCAGGCCCGTAATCTGCCATGGGCCTCCGTACTGACTCCTCATGCTGCTGCCAGGCCCGTAATCTGTCATGGGCCCCTGTACCGCCTCCTCATGCTGCTGCCAGGTCCAGAGTGTGTCCCTGTACGGCCTCCCATTGCTGCTGTCTCCATCGCCACACTCTGCCATGTGCCACTTTCAGGTCTCACACTGCTGGTGGGTTCCATTTTGTCATAGGGTTCTGTATGGCCTCCCATTGCTGCTGCCTCCACCGCCACACTGTGGCTCCACACTCTGGTTTTGGCCCCGTGACTGCCCAAATGAGTGAAGTGTGCGGTGATTCTAAGATCGACGGCACTCATCTGCATGTCATACTGACTGACAGTATTATTTCTCTTCCCCAGCAGACTCCAAGGGCATTTAAATTAAAGGTACAGTGTTCTGCACTAATATAAAGGCTCTCTGAAGCCTAGAAACACCCTTTTTATAAGTTAAATTCACAGCGAATATATTCGACTCGAATCGAATTTATTCCGCGAATTCGCCGAATCAGCCGAATCGAATTTTTGAATAATTCGCTCATCTCTAGTTACAAGTATAACTGGTTGTTTACCCTAACTCCTACACAATGGACAGGTAAACAGAGGGTCTTTCCTACTCGTGGGAATTTTTGTTCTAAAACAAAAAGGTTAAACTTAGGACATATAAGGCTAAGAACTGGATATATCTACCCACAGAGATATTATCAAAAAGCGTATTATCAATGGGATGTTATAAAGAGTATGTTTCACACACAACAATATATTCAGCAGAATGGGGATTGTATATCACTAACTTGAGTATTGAGATGAGGAAAAGTAAGATATATTGTGAATTAGCATCAGTTGTATGTTGTATCAGAAAACAAATGCTTTCACACAAGTTTGTATCTCAGGGAAATGAATAACTGAATATACATATATCTTTAATAGTCCTATCCAGAACATTATAGGTATAATCAAATATATATCTGGATAAGACGTATATTTAATACCTGAAATCACCTTGAATTCCACCCGAGGTGTGAGTCATCATAAATACTCAAATTGTTCTATGGTACATGACTGCCATCTGGCGGACAGGTGAGAGATAGCTTAGGTACATACACTTCTCGACCCGGCCAATCAAAAGCCTGTTGGGAGGGTCTCTTAGAACAATAGTTTAGATGGTATAAAAAGCCATGCACCTCATTTAAAAAAAAAAGAAAAAAGACCTCAAAAAAAAAAGCTGGAGAAAAACTCACTAAAAAAAACCCTCACTGAGAACTGACGGAGGAAGCTGAAGACATCTGAAGAGGCTGAAATCCATCTCTGCTGAATAACCATTCTTTCATCCTTTCAAACTTTTTAAACTTTCTACTAAACTTCTAAACCTCTGAATCTCTACTATACTACATATCTATCACTTGTCCCTGTGGCCATCATTCTAAAGGCGTTCCATTGCCAGCTGAATCCACTGGGAATAGTGTCATAGTCCAAGTTCTGGTTGTGGTGAGACTGTCCATTTAATTTTGTATTGCATATTTCCTCTGTTGTTCAGAGTGATAAGAATTACCTTAGAGTGATAACAACTGTATTAGGTGTTCATATATATATATATATATATATAGAGAGATCCCGTATTATTGTTAGATATTGTTGATGTCATATTACAAATTTTTCATATTTCATAAATTATTAAATATTAGTAATTAGAGTATAATTTATCAGGGAATATCTTCTCCCATTCCTATGGCCACGGGATGTGAGAAAATAACCTCTGAGATACTCTAAATTATTAGTTATTACTAAATTTAATTTTTAATAATCATTATCATCTAGAAAAATTGTTATATTATTTTTCATTATTTAGAAACATTATATCGTGTATGATATTGGTATAGTATATCTTTGATCGTGTGTACCAGTATTCAATCATCACCAGTCTTTTGCGTTTTTGTGTTAATATATATATAATTTTTGTACATAAATACATTTTTATATTTATCTATTATAAGGCAAATTTTGTGTGTAGGTACGAAATCATACTGGCTAAAAGGATTCAAGGTATAATAATAAGTGGTGATCAAATTATCAAGGTGTCCAAATTATTGGTTTACTAAATATTTGCCGTATTTGAACGGCTGGAGGCACTGTAATATTTCATCTAAGGGAAAGGGACACCGCCCTTTATAAGTAGAATAAATCCTTACACAAACCACCACAGGTCCATTACCTAGAAATTCTTTGTGCAGGGTGCAGCTGGGCGTGGCATTGTTACGCACATAGCAGCATGGTTTTAGATTGGCTAGTCCTTCGGTCATGAGTTTGGTGAGAAGGGCTGGGGTCTGACGCTGTGACCGTCACATCTTGGCTGGCAGCGTATGTGGGATAGTTTGCGTTAGAGCTTCAGTGCATTGTTAGGAATTAGCTCTGCACTTAAGGATTGTAACTTTTGTGGAAACAGACCTTAGAAACAAGTGGTGCATATTTTATATATATATAGAGAGAGAGAGAGAGAGAGAGAGAGAGAGAGAGAGACATATAGCAACAGCTCCTTCCTTTTTCTGCTTTTTTTCTATCTTTGCTTGCAATTATGCCTGGTGCAGTAGAATACAAGAAAATGAGCAAAAGTGATTCGAGTACGGAATGTACCTCACGAGGAATGGACGTCGGTCACAAAACTTGTGAATATTTGATTCGTGACCTGGAGCATGATATCCGAGCAGATCAGAACTCGAGGGAACATGACCATGAAGGGGTTCCAGCTACCTCCGATCCCAGTGGCTCAGAGACGGCCTCGCAGGATGGGCATACAGAGACTGACACTGGAGGATCACCGAATGTTATCTACACACCACAGCCTGAGCAGGCCGGCACCGGCGTGCCTGTAACCAGCAGAGACTCTCCTCAGATGCAGGAAGCCCTGAAACGCATAATGGAGACAGATCCTGGGGCATACCTGCGGTTCCTTGAATGCCAGGCTGACAGGCTGAGGAACACCAAGCAGTGTCGGACAGAGCAGAACACTAGGCTGACCGAGAGGCGGCGCAGAGGGAAGCTGATCGCCAGCACGAACTGGAGATGGCAAGACTCCAGCAGCAGCGACAGGCTCAGAACCTCGGGTCCTTAGCGCATAGGGATGCCTCTCTGACCGTGGGCACAGCAGCCAAATTTCCAGTGATGGAAAAAGATAGTGACATTGACATGTACTTACTGTCATTTGAAAAAACGTGCCGTCAGTACCATCTGCCCCAAGCACAATGGGCGCGGTACCTGACACCAGGGCTACAAGGCAAGGCCCTGGATGCATTTGTCAAATTGCCAGAGGGGCAGGACGACGATTATGAAGCTTTAAAAGATGCCATTGTCCGGAAGTACCTGATGACCCCGGAAGTGTACTGCAAGCGGTTTAGGTCCTTGCAAAAGGGACCTGGGGACTCTTACATGGATGTGGCGAGTCGCTTACACACCACGGTCTGACAGTGGACTAAAGGACTGAAAGCGGACTCCTACGAGTCTTTGGAGGATCTCATGATACGATATTAACTCCTGCATATCTGCTCGGCAGACGTCAGACAGTTTGTCTTAGAAAGAGAACCAGCATCTGCTAAAGCTGCAGCCGATCTGGCAGATACCTATATCCACACGCGGGTGTCTGACCACCACAAGGCGCCTCCAAAATGGCTGTAAAGGAGGGAAATCACCCATAGCAACCCCTCCTACGCTGGTGAGTCAAGCTCCCCCTCACCCAACACCTGCAGCACCTGGGGCCAAGGCATTCCTGACTGACAACCGCAGATGTTTCACCTGTGGGAAAACCGGACATCTCAGGACACAGTGTCCTGAGCAGAAGGAAATGACATCACCTGGCCAGCCGGCCAGCAACTCTTCTTCCATGCTGTTTTCCGCAGGAAGATGCAGGTAAGCCCCGCCAACTTTCAACCAGTCACTGTGGGCAACCGGTCTGTAGTGGAAGTCACCTTGATCCGACCAGAGGTGATTGAGCAAAGGAGCCTCATCCCAGGAAAGTTCCTTACCCTCACAGGAGTTGGGGGACTCGTTCACGCATACCCTGTGCAAAGGTATTCATAGATTGGGGTGCGGGAAGGGGGATGAGGGAGGTGGGGGTCTCGGATGAAATTCCCACACCTGTTTTGTTGGGTGCCGATTTGGGTACTCTTGTGTCCTATTATGCCCCTGCCGAGAATACCCGGAAGGCCCCCCCTGGAACTCTCTGGACATGCTGAGGTACCGTGTGCATATGTTGAGGTAATGTCTGGGCAACCTGTGGATGGACAGAGTGAGGGGGCTGGGAATGAAGTGGGTCTACAGGATTCTCCATTAACTGGAGGAGGAGAAAAAAATCCCCTTGCATGGGGAGGTAATGAACTCATGTGTCATTGATATTATAAACGAAACTGTTGATAATGATGATGATAATGACAATGATGATGCTGACATTGATAATGTCAATAATGTTGATGATAATGTTGATAATGCTAACGTTGATAATGAGGATGATGGTCATGATGATAAAAATGATGCATTTTCATTGTTGGGGGTCACCCACTGTGCTGTGAAGTGGGCAGAGGTACAATCTCTGGGGGTTGAGCAAAGGGATGGTCTGGATAGGCCTGTTCCTTGCCCAGGCACAGAGGAATCTACCTTGAAAATTGCCCAGCCGTTGTTCTTGCATGATACTGGAAAGCCGGCTGGTACTTGTAGTCCCATGGGTAAGGCAGCACTAAAAAGCAATCCACACATGGACTTCAGCAGCCAGCTAGCTGTGAGCTTCCCTGCTGAGAAAGGTAAACAACAGCTGGTTGGTACTTGTAGTTCCATGGGCAAGGCAGCACTAAAATGTGATCAACACATGGACTTCAGCAGCGAGCTAGCTGTAAGCTTTCCTGCTGAGAAAGGTAAACAATGGCTTGACAGGGATGGTGGAATGAATGGTCTACCAGCAGGGGGCTTGGGGACTGAAAGCCTGTCATCTGATCTGGCCTGTCAAGGTGTGTGGAGAGGATCTGAAGCTAGCTTAGATTCCATCCCCCACCACCAGGCAGACAAACACATATCAGAGGTAGTGACAGCACATCTGGATTGGAAGTGCGAGGGGCATCATTGGAGTTGATCGTCAGCTCTCAGAGAGGGGGCTGCGGCCTTCAGCTCCAGTCACCTTTCTTTTCCATTCAGGTCCAGAAGCTGATGGCAAGGCCGATGAAAGATGGTGTCTGGGTTCAGGGAAACCCAGGGGGACCTCCCCGTGCTGTTCATGAGTCAGGCGGCAGGGTGTATCCTTCCCTCATGCCTTTGTCCCACCTCATCTCACAGGAGGTGTAGACGGAATGGGCCAAAGAGACAGAGGGAATAGCGCAGTCAGGAATCCAGGAGTCTGGGCATCCCTGGTAGTCTCGGTCCCCAAACAGGATCAGATGACCAGGCTTTGTGAGGACCTTGGAAAACTGAGCGCCAGCCCTGTGGTTGTGGCCTACCCCATGCCCAGGAGCCATGAGGTAATGAAGCATCCGGCAGGTGCCCGCTGTCTAACCATCATGAACCTGAGCAGAGGGTATGGGCCACCATCTCTAACCCAGGAGGCTCAGGACGAGTCAGCCCTCACCACCCCATGTGGCTTGCCTGAATTCACAGGAAAGCTAGTTGGGGTTGAGAACGCACCAACCACCTCCCCAGGGGTCAGGAATGACCTACAATGTGGAGTGGAACTGTGTGCAGTTGCCCACTTTAGGGGCCTTGCAGTGTTCGGCCCGGTCTGGGAAGAGCAACTTGTGCCCCTGTCACTAGTCAGGAACAAACTGCCCGTGCCTAGTCTGACAGTCGAGAATGGTAACTGTCAGAGGGGCATGTCAGTGGTTCAGCACTGGGAAACACCGGTAGGAAGAGACCCCCAGAGGTCTGGGAATGGGGAGACTGAGGCAGTTATGGCCTAGCCTACTCCCCAGGCCAAAAAGCAGGTTATGTCAGTCTTGGGTGCAGCTGGCTACGGTAAGATGCCTGGGTGCAACTATCATGGCTCAGCTAGACCTGTGACTGACCTAACAGACAGGAAACTGATGGCAATGGTGTCCTGGATGCTAGCAGGTAAAGAGGACTGTTCATCTTGGACGAAGGTACCTGTGGACACATCTGGAAGGCGATCCGGTTCCAGCACACACAGGCACCACTACCTTTCGGGTCAGATGTAGTCCTGGGCCTGAGGAATATGGGAGAGGGAAATCTCATTCTCTACCTCGACAAGAAGCTACATCTCAAGATGCTAGCATATGACACCCCCTAAACAGAAGTGTTTTGTGAACAGGTGGGCACCACGGCAGTTGCCACGATGTCCAGGTGGTCACAGCTGACTGGTGCTCACCCCTGACAACTCCCTTGGTTGGCACAACAGTGTTGCTGGGGAGAACAGCTCCCTTCTCAGAGGGAACCTGATTCTCCAGCAGTGCAGTGGTACCAGGTCACCCCAAGGTGAATCTCTGGGCACAGTGGCTCTGTGCCCTGGTCCGGCCAACCAGCGGCAAGAGTCGGTTGCATCAGGAGGGAAATTGAAGTCCCCTCCCATGCAACCACCTGAGGGGGGAGGTGTAGCAATCATGCACACAGAGATGGATGGGAACCTCC